>JAEIIL010012609.1:0-22743 GCA_018905715.1 Drosophila lini | reverse complement strand
CCCTAAAACTCGAACATTTGGGACCTGACTGGACTACCTTGTATAATTCTACTATGCATAAAAGTATATCAACAATAACACATAGATGATTTTTTAATTTGTGACAAATTGATTAAATGTTAGGTATCTCCAAGAAAATTATGGAAGAATTAATAAAAAAATAATAAATATATCAAAATACTTTTTTGGAAATGCTTGTAGTTCAGCTTTTGATTTAATTTTTATTTGAAATTTACTAAAAAATCAAACGAGTTCTGCGAGGCGACTATTTATTAAAATCACTTAATTTAATGGAAACATCACCAAATATTCTTTAGAAATTAAAATATTTTTATAAAATACTAATCATTTTAAAATTTAAGCTTGTTAAGACTATAAACCCTGTTTTATAAAACAGGAAATTATCCGTTATAGCCGTTTGTAATATTCTGTAATGACCAAGTGAGAGAATCCGCAAAAAGAAAAAAACACAACTCGAGCGGCTTAATTCGCTCGGCGGCTACTCGTGTAAGCGGAATTTGTGGGAAATTCCTTTGCTACCCGCCGGCGCTTCCTTAATAGCCTAAGGCTCTTAAGAAAGCCCCAAAAACCCCCGGATTGCGGTCACGCTCCAGCAACTGTGCATATTTACCGCGACCAGACAACCGTGCCAAATTGGACTCAAAACTGCTCCACTCCTCTCCACTCTTCTCTCAAAGTCAGGCACAACCAACAGGCCGCTTCAATTGAATGCGAGCCCCGAGGCTGGATAATGAAAACAAATCCACAAATCTGCGGACGAGGGCCGACATTAATATGCGGTTTCGCTGGGAGCTTCGAGGAGGAAGGGTGCCAAGAGCAGGTCCAGGCAATGGCTCATGTCCTGCAAAACAAACACATTTATTCGCCAACTTTACGATGTCAAGACGGCTTTGATTTCTCATTCCCATGATCGTGGAAAAACGCGTGTTCAAAGTCAGGGGGCGAAGTCAACAATAAATATTAAAAGTAAGTGCTAGTGCTTTGGGCTATTTGCAATTTCAATTAGCTGCCGTTCAATTGGATCGACTGCCATTTACGGCCACGCTCTATAACCAGCTGCCTGCGACATTACTCATCCGCCGAGTAAGACATAACTTACGGAGACGCTAGGTTTCCACAGTCAAGGTGAAGTGCATGAATTTATGAATGAAATTAAGCCCAAATGTTTGCCTTACACACATACACTCGAACGAAAAGGAGGTCTGTCTGAGAGAGAGACGGGCCAATAGGGAGAGCAAAAAGGCCAAGAGCTGCTGCTGCTTAACATTCAGTTAACAGGAGTCAGCCAACGTCTGCCTCGATTGCCGCAAGGCAATTCAGTCTGTCACCGACTTTGCTCCACTCCGGACGCGTGCGAGCCTGAATAAATCCGTGGTTAAAATAATATTTTAAACAGAAAGTTCGTTAAAGTAATGGAAACTAAAATCAAAAATTATTTAACAGAATTTGAAATTTACTTCATAGCTAATCAAAGTATTTATATACAGCTAAAAGCCACTATAAAGCAAACTAAAATCTACAATTAAATTACATAAATCTGAAACATCCTAGATGACATGTTCGGGCAGTGATTCAAAATCTTTAAACCGTTTCAAAACAATATATTTTAAAAAAAGCTACTTAAAAAATTCAAAGAAATTGAACTATTGATAAACGCATTACTTTGTGCCACAAATAAAATCTCTAATATTCCCAGAGAGCTGCAACTAACTAAATATGTCCAATGGAATGTCCAACAAAGTGCAAAACTAATTTTCCGTTCAGTGATTCCGGTTTGACAAAAGCTAAAGGGTTAAAAACCCCGCTCGGAAGTCCTCCACGTTCCGTGACAATAAAAGAAAGTGAAAAGGTGAAAAGGAGTTACAAACCCTGTGTGACACTCAGACACGAATAAGGATACGAGACACAATACGGCGAACAAAAGTAAATAAGAATAGCAGCGTGGCCTTTGTTATTTAATCTAGCCTTGGTAAGAATCAACGGCCACATCGAATATCAGAGCTGGGTAGACTTAAAATTTACTCATTTACTGAACTGAATCTCCAGACGCTTTTTCTAAATTGCTTACTTTTCGGCAACCGCAAATTTTAATTAAAAAATGTTCAACCTCGCCATTGTTATCGCCGTGTCACCTGGACATCTGCTCACCTCGCAATTGCAGCTAAATTGCGGTTGGAACTTTTCCAGCTTTTCCGAATGAAAATGGAATTGAATTGCCAGCCCTAATATGGTCGTCCTGACTGATTGGTTTGTGTAATTGCGATCTGCTACTCTAGACTCTCCAGCCTCTGGTCACAACTCCTCCTGTATTGTGCCCAATCATATCTAAATCAACTTTCACACCTGAGCGGGCAATTCAATTATTTTTCCAATTAGTTTGCGTCAATACAGTGTCATAGGGAGGCCCAGGAGTTGTCCCGAAGGAATGGTGCTTCTAACACATGCGTAGCATACTTTTCAGGGCTTTCCCTTTTTTAAACGGCACTTGCCAACTTTCTCGTGGCAGGAAGAACGCTTAACGAACAGGAAACATAATTAATTAGACGCATCACCCAGAAATCTGGCTACAAGCCAATAATCCAACTTGGCATTAACAGCGACACGCAGCTCCCTTCCTTGGCCTTTGATTTCTAACCCACGAAATTTGGCTTTTGGCAGCAGGCAAAACGTGTCGGCTGCATAATGAGTGAAATATTACCCAAAGCTACACATTTCCCAGGCGTCTTTAAAGTCCCGCATGTTCCGGGTTCCCTAATGGGCCAACCTCTTAATGGCCCTCAAGTCGGCTGGGTAAAAGTTTTCCCTTTTGCCAGGCCCAAAAAAAGTTTTGCACACATGCAATCAGGTTTGAGTTCACTCATCATCATGGCTAAGTCCGCGCAAATAGAAAAACTTTCACATCCGCAACTATATTTGTATTGATTGCCAGCAATCTGTATTGCGAAAGCCCATGATGTTTACTATTAATAGAGCCAAGTGACAAGTGGAGCACAGAGAGAAAATATTTGTAATAAATTGATGTATAAAGAAACTAGGCAAAGCAAAACCGATTAGGCATGCCTTAGAGCTTGCTGAAGTTCGCTATGCTTCTTAATAAATTTCCCTAAATTTTAAATACCTAAAATTTAGTCTCACAAAATTATTTACAAAGTTAATAGTTAAGACTTAAGTATCACAACGGTATTACTTTATAATATTTGTTCTTCATAATGAACTTAATAAAAGAACAACCTTTTTCAACTCAAATACATATACTAATGAATATCCTTCTAGAGTGCCTTGAAGTTATAATATTTCCTTGTTCTTTTAATGTGTAATAAATAGATATTTTGTCTCAACAAGGCACCAGATGCCCTGACACTAATAGAGCCAAGAGGCATGTGACAAGTGGATGTAGTCAAGTGCTTTATTGTCTCTTTTTTCGGAAATAAAACGCAGTTTCCTGGTCGGGACCCGCCTGGCCACCTGATGCCGTCCCTTAGCAATGTTTATACCAGACAGGGGCGGGCGGGGATTCAATTTAAATTCATCCCCTTAGTCTAATGACTTTCAATGTTGTTTGCTTCACAGGCGAGTGCGCAATTTTTGGGCCTGTCGTCGACTGCTTATCGACCATGTGGCACCGCAGCCGCGAAGGATACGCCAGACAGTATTAATAACGCATTGATCGGAGAGGAGTAGCGGGAGTGGGCGGCCGATTCCTTTCTGGAAGGGGCCCGAGTGGGACTCCGCAATTAATCGACGGCAGCTAGTATGTTGCAGGGCGTCGCCATCGCCATCGCCAACGCCAACGACAGCAACGATGATGGCCTCAATCAATCATTCATGGCCCATGTGTCGCCCAGTCTCAATCAGGGAATCGCCGCCACCGAATCCCTGCCGAATCCCGCCGAGAGCGAGAGCCCCGAGCTGCTGCTGCTGAAGAATGACAAATTCCTATCACATGTCGCCCATCTGCTGAACATAACGACCGAGAATCTCTCAAATCTACTGGGCTCGGCGAATGGCACGAATGCCAGCACAATGGCCGCGGATTCCCCGGGCGACGAGTCCCTGACCCTGCGAACAGCCTTTACCGTCTGCTATGCCCTCATCTTTGTGGCCGGCGTGCTGGGGAATCTGATAACCTGCATTGTGATTTCGCGGAATAACTTCATGCACACGGCCACCAACTTCTATTTGTTCAATCTGGCGGTATCTGATCTGATACTCTTGGTCTCAGGTGAGTGCTGCTTTGATGGGTGCTTCTTTGTGGCAACGGGACGTATGCGTAATGTGACAACTCTCGGGCAGGCATTCCGCAGGAACTGTACAATCTGTGGTACCCGGACATGTATCCCTTTACGGACGCCATGTGCATCATGGGCAGTGTCCTGTCGGAAATGGCAGCCAATGCAACAGTCCTTACAATCACGGCCTTTACCGTGGAGCGGTACATAGCCATCTGTCATCCCTTCCGGTGAGTTTGGAATACTAAATTATTTGACATCAAAATGCATTATTATTTATGCTGTCGGTTTTATTAACAAAAGAGTATGCTTATTTAGGGTCGACCATAAATAAATAAATACTATCTAATGCAGCCTAGATATGGCCCAAATGATAGGCACAATAATTATTTATAATTAAACAGTGTCAGATTGTGGAATGATAACCAGCGACCGACTTGACAACAATAGTATCTGTCAGTTTTAGATAACCAAACAACGAACGAAATTTTCTTTTATTTATTGACACTAATTAATAGTCAGCTAGATTCATAATGAACTATGAAATTAACTTGCCAAGTTTTGGCAATAAATTCAATCAATAAATTCATCATTAGTATGCATTGTTTTTACTTACATTTCGCGTGACAGATTAGCACTTTTTTCACTCTTTAATGTCAAAGATAAACTTCTCATTCCTCATTTGCATTGTTAATATTATTTTACTTATTCGTTTTCTAGTCTAAAAATAAAAATGCTTCCCTAAGCATATATGTATGTCTGAATACCATTCTGGAATCTTAAGTCTTGCCTTCCAGACATCATCGTATTAAATTTCCTTTGCCTTTTAGACTCTTGAAAAACAAAATGCCATTTGTATATAATAACAACATTCTGTTTTTCTTTTTTTAAGTACAATTTGCGTTTCCTACTTTATGCATATTCCACATACATACAGTTTACAGAATAAATGAATATAATCACTTGGAGAATGTCCTTAGGAATAACCAGACATAAAAGGCTGGGTTGCCTTAAATAAGGCATTCCTAACCTAATTGTCAAGTTAAGTCTCAAAGTTTTGCTTGCCATGAATTTTGGTTTAAATATAAATGTTGAAATATCTTTTAAGAATTATTCTAGGATGTTTATTTTAGGCGACTTTGAAGGAGCCCAAAAGTTCGGCTTATAAACGAAATTAGTGTGAAACTTAAGCCATTTGAATGTGACTCTTTTAGTTTCTTGCAAATGTATTTACATACAAAAAAGGGAAATCAGGAAAACCAAGCTAAAATGTGGCAATAATTTAAACTAACTTTTGTAGGAAAAGTGTTATGTTTGTTCTTCTTTTTAAAAATTCAAAATTTTAAAGGTTGTTTTAAAATGCAAGGGCATTTTGAATATTAAATAAAAAACACAGGCAAAGAGTGTAGAAGTATAAATAGTCAAGCATTTCGTCACTGCTTCCGAGAAAGCCATTTGTAATATATATTATTTTGTTATATTTTTTATGTAAGTATTTTTCAAATATTAATAAATATTAATAGAACTACATACACTGCTATTGTTAAAGATCTTAAATCCTGCTTTAAATTCCTCTCCAAAAATTCAGAATAAAATTAATTTTTAATTATATTTTAGGGACAATATACCAAAAATATCTTATATATTCCTTTGTTTTTGTGTTTATTTTTACCTTTTTGCATTAAATATTTATGAAGAATATTCTTCTTAAATTTCTGATGCAATAGTCTAACTTGTTGGCGTTTTTAACTGCCTTCGCCATTTTTTAGCCGAGTCACATCTACGCACATTAAGGCGGAAGCATTTACATAAAATCCCCCTTAATATTTAACATATAATGTAGCGTAATCTTTCTGTCATTTATAGGCAGCACACCATGTCAAAATTGTCGCGGGCCATTAAATTTATATTTGCCATTTGGCTGACGGCCTTCCTGCTGGCCCTGCCCCAGGCCGTGCAATTTTCGGTGGTCTATCAAAACGGCGGATACTCCTGCACGGTGGGTGGACACTGGGGGCACTCGTCATTTTATATCCCTCTATATTGTCCCTTATCGCCCGCAGATGGAGAACGACTTTTATGCCCACGTGTTCGCCGTCTCCGGATTCATATTCTTCGGCGGACCGATGACGGCTATCTGCGTGCTCTACGTCCTGATCGGCGTGAAACTGAAGAGGAGCAGGCTGCTCCAATCTCTGCCGCGGAGGACATACGATGCCAACCGCGGGCTCAATGCCCAGGGCCGCGTCATCAGAATGTTGGGTAGGTGAGTTGCGTTGTGTTGGCGGCTTGATTGATTAAAGACAGCAAGCCAAGGCCCCGCTCCCCGCCTGTCAAAACTTTTCCGCCGAAAGTCTTAAATTGAAAATTACTGTCAGCGTATTTGCGTTGGCGACATCAAACACGAGATTCGTCATTCCCTACAACCCAGCACCCGCTCCCGCTTTTCCAGTAATTTCCCTCGTAATTTCCATTTGCACTTGCGTCATGCATGTACATAGGTCCCCCTTTTTTTTATCCCCTCCGCGGTGTCGTTAATTTTTCGCAAGCATCAAATCCGAGTGTGTGGAGAGCCCTTAAATGGCCACCCGGCGAATGCGGCAAAGGTGAAGCCAAGCCACCTGACACCTCAAAGTAATCAAGGGCACCAAGAGTTGGCAAGTGGCAGGTGGCAAGGGTGGAGTGTGGCTGGCACTCCAATAACTGGCAAGACGATGCGTAGGAAGTTTCTATTAAATACACTAGGAGAAAAAGCTTCAAATAATTACAGGCAACAAAATTAAATTACAAAAATTTGACAACATAATTTGTTTTTCAAACTAGATTTATATTTTATATTAAAAATTGATTAATTTCAATTTAAACTACAATTATTAATACTAACATTTCATATAAAATTATAAAATTCTATTTTTCTTTGTTAAATTCATAAACCTGAATTAAAACTCGTGAATCCTTTCTTTGTTTTTAATATTTAATTAAAAATTATATAACTAAGGAGTGCTTTTCCAGTGTACAAATAGAAAATACAAGAAAATTCATAGGAATATTTTCCATTACAGGTTAGTTTACAATCTGCGTTTTGTTGTGGGCTTTCTGGGAAAAACCACAGCCTTAAGCTATAGTGTCCCACTGATTCTGGTGAACGAAATTGAAAACGATGGCAAAAATCCAACTCAGTTTTAACTTTAAGCTGTTAATCTGAAATTTTATAGAGAGCAGTAAACAAAAGTTAAAATTCTGATTAGACCCGGCATTCAATTTGTTTTGAAAACCAACTGATTGGCTTTTAAAAAGAAACTTTTTTGAGCTGCCAAGCCAAGCCAAAACTACTTATAAAATTTATCAATTTACTACTTAAACAGAAAACCCACTTAGTAATAATTTTTTCCAGCGTACTTAATGCGTCCCTTATGCTTGCCCCTATTTGCAGTAGCTGTAGCCGTCGCCTTCTTCCTCTGCTGGGCTCCCTTTCACGCCCAGCGTCTGATGGCTGTGTACGGCCTGTCCCTGATTAATATAGGCATCAGTCGGGACGCCTTCAACGATTACTTCCGGATACTGGACTACACCTCCGGTGTGCTCTACTTCCTCTCCACGTGCATCAATCCGCTGCTGTACAACATCATGAGCCACAAGTTCCGCGAGGCCTTCAAGGTAAGCCTGGGTTGAATATAAAATACATCAATTAAGCCCTAAGAAATATCATGAATATTTAGTTTTCCTATAATCCCTAAACCCTTCTAACACTTTACACCCTCCACAGATCACCCTTACTAGGCAGTTCGGTCTGGCCAGGAACCACCACCACCAGCAGAGCCAGCATCACCAGCACAACTACAGTGCCCTGCTCCGGCAGAACGGATCGATGCGGCTGCAGCCGGCGAGCTGCAGTGTGAACAACAATGCTCTGGAGCCCTACGGCTCCTATCGCGTGGTGCAGTTCCGTTGCCGAGATGCCAGCCACCAGTTGTCCCTGCAGGACAGTATCCGCACCACCACCACGACGACGACGATCAACAGCACCGGCCTGGGAGCAGGTAATGGCGTGGGTGGTGGTCGCCGGCTCCGGAAACAGGAGTTCTTCGGCCCTGGCCCGGGAACGGCAGTGCCCCATCGCATGCTGCAGGCCCAGGTCTCGCAACTGTCTTCGGTGGGCGATGCCAACTCCCTGCTGGAGGCCGAGGTGGTGGACAGACACTATGCCTCCGGCAGAGCCAAGCGTGCCCTGCTGGCCACCAAGAGTGGGGCCCTTCTGGTGACGCCGTCGCCGCAAATTGCTGACCCATTGGAACTCGGTCCGCCAGCCACTCGTCTGAAGCTATCTAGGGTCATAAGTCGACGGGACGAGGCTACAGGAACAACGGTTCCACCACCTTTTTGTGGCAGCCACAGTCTGCCGGATCCGGAGACCAATCAGTCTGGCTCCGTGGCGGGTCGCAGCTCCCGCAAGTTTCCCTGGCGCAAGAGGAGGCAGAAAACCGAGGATTCCGCTGGCGAGGGAATGGCCTATGGTTCGCCCAAATCCCAATGATGGGCTTCGCTTAGTTAGACGTTGTTTAGTTAGCGCAATAAAGCCGATCTTTTGATCTGTAAAAAAGCCGGAGAATGCCGTGCGATTTGCATGCAAATTACGTCATAAAAAAATGGCCAAGTCCAGACGATTTATGCCGAGCATAAAGCCGGGCTAATGAGGCAACAAAGTGTCCTCCTCTTCGTCCTCGTCCTGACGAAATGCCACGCCCCAGAATTTGCGATGGCAACCGCATTGCCGCCATAAATTAGGTGTTAAGTGTTGAGCTACCAGTAAATAATGTGAATAAATAAAGAATGTTGCCAGCATTACAGCAAAAGCCTTTCAGCTTTTTTATTTTCGCACAATGCACGCCAAGAACATTCACCTTCACCTGCATTCCAGACAGAGGGGGGGATTTGGGAAGGGGAATTGAGAAAGGGAATATCGAAAATGGAGACACAGACTGCTGTCTCTCAGTTTCCCCAGGAAGAGTTCTTTTTCCAGACATCGTCCCTTGATTTTGCGACTTTATTCCTGGCGATTGGCAGGCATTCTGTTGACTGTTGCACTGACAACAAATGTCACTAAATAGGATGAAAAATAAGACAGATATTATATGTTAATCCAAGAACAAGTTAAGATTAAATATACGTTTTAATTAACTAATTTGTTACTTTAAAATAAAAGAACATTTAAATTTCTTCCTCTATTTAATTAATATTTCTAATATTTAAAAAGTCATTATAGTTCAGAATCATTTCTTAATTAATAAATGTCTTAATAGTTCCCCTATATCTTTATTTTTCTTATACTTCCCCCTTTTTTTGAAGTGTAAATCAATTCTCGTTGCTGCATTTGCACCTGCCAGCCAGTCCATTTCAGTTTGCACCTGGCCAAGTGCCGGAGGTCCATTAGTCAAGGCGGCTTTACAGTAAAGGAAGTTCGTATTGAAACGAATGTGCCGTGCCAGGAGTTGCAAGAATGGGCTTATCCTGTGGCGAATTGGCACGTGGAGTAAATAGGGGAGGAGCGGCATTAGTATTACAAAATAAATCAACTCAAAACTGGGACAAAACTTTACGAGTTATGGCTGCTGCCGCCTCGTCTCACTTTATGGCCAAACGGAATTATTAATGGCTATTTGAGAGCAGGGAAATAAATTCAAGTGGCAGTCGTGTCGCGGGAGTCAAGTCTTGAAAAATTCAGGGCTAAATTGTCGCCTCTTCACCTGGCATTATCGCGTGTGAGTGTGGGGGTGAGAAAGAGATTAAGGTTGGTGGTGGCTAGAGACTCATATATCAAATGCATATTTACCCATTGAACTTCGCTTAGCCACGGCCCATGTAATTCCATACGCCCTGTTGCCGGGAACTGCCAACAAAAGAGTGACTTGCCCTTGGGAACGCCCTCCTCCTGGAGCATTCATCATCGCCTGCGATGCAGATTCTTTTGTGAGTGGCTCAAGATACTGGAGGAGCGGATGGCCGCCATCAATAAATCGTGCGGCCTGCCGCCTAGTCAATCATAATCTGACACAATAAAGATATTAATCAGAGCCATAAATTTACTTACGGTCTAGACAACCAGTTTAACGGCCAACTCAGCTGGCACAAAGCTCCCTGACGGAGATGAAGATGGAAGATTGAAGCTGGAAGCTGGAAGCTGGAGGGTTCTTCGGAATTTTTTTCCCTAGCCCAACACGAACTTTAATAGGTCCTGTGTCCAGTATCGCATATTGTCCCGGTCATTACGCACAGACATTTCAGATTACTCTTCCACTTTATGAGCGACAAACTTTCACTTTTCAAAGCGGCGATTTCATTTTTTTGGCACAGAAACAACAAATAACTCGGACTCTTGGTCTCATGGACGCATAGTGGCCATATCCATATCCATGTCCATGTGGAAACTTTAAAGCCCTCACATGCATGCCGCCTGGTCATTCTCTGCAAGTCCTTGTCTGCACCTAACGAGCCAGCAAAGAGCCGGACAAAAGCCGAGCCAGCTTGCTTTGAACCCATCACCGAGTTCAACCCAGGATCACAAACACGCAGGCACTGAAAAAAGAGGAAATTAAATTATAACTAAACTAAATAAAGTTTTTAACTTTATACAAAATATTTATACTTTTAAAATAACTGCATTATTGTAAAATGGAAAAGAAAGTAACTACAATTATTTGTATTTTTTATAAGTGTTATATTTTATTCCCCCAGTGTATCCCCCCTCTTCTCTATTGTTTAAAACTTTCGCTTCTATTGTTACATATGCCAGCAAATTAGACTAAACAAAATCGCTTCAGCTGACGTTCAATTAAAAATTTACAGAAAAATGCGGTCGAGAGAACAACTATGGAACAACACAGCAAGTGGAGCATCCTTGTTTCGGGGGCCTCCAATTAAAGTTGTGTAAACACACGGTCCAAAGGACACTCTTCATGGGCGACTTATGTGTTTATTTATTGTGCGATGGCCCCACAATCCGGGGGCGGGCTGTTTCGATGAACCCAATTGATTCTTTTGTTGCCATTGTGTGTCCTGAGGTCAACTCTTGCCCGAGCTCTTGCTCTGACTCTTGCTCTTGCAAATAAATATTATTTTCTGGGAACTTTTGATGTGTGTTTTTGTGTGTGCGCGCAGCGGCTCAGTCGCATTTTTGTGGTTCATAACCGATTTGTACTTTAAATGCCAAAAATTTTAATTAAATATTAATTGTGGCAAAGCACTTGCTGTCCTGGCCACTATTATATATCCAGCAGCTGGCTTTTGCCGCAGAACAATGGTCTAAATTAAAATGGCAAATGTACGAGACTGCGAAGGGAGGCAGTTTAAAATCCAGCATCCAGCATACAACAGCTGGCACTGGCAGTTTTGACAACGAAATTTGAGGACCCGACCTCCGGTCACAGTTCAACAAACTAAAAGTGTTTGCTTTATGGCCTCGATGTACTCGATGTACTTGCAGCGCCATCCTTTCTCTGCTGCTCTTCTCGTGCTTGTTTGTTTAGTTTTTTTTTTCTTGGAGGCCAACAAAACAAGAGTCGCAATCCCCGAAAGCAGACAACTCGAGATTAGCTGCGCCACAAGTCGAGAGCCAAAAATAACTCGGAATATTCCGCTCAATTGCAGTAGCCAAAACAATAAACCGCGCAGCCTTGACCATGGACATGGCGCGTTGGGCATGAACCCATCCAAGTCCCGCCTCCGGATCTGCTGCTGTGGATTCGGATGCTTTCCCAAGAGTGGTCTGCACTCACAGAAAATGTTATCTGCCTAATGAAAGATATTTTTCATGGATTTATTTAAGGCTATCGAGATTTTAGAGCAACTCTTTAAAAATGCTTAACTTCAAAAGTAAACAAATAACATTCCTTTCAAAACTTCCACAAAAATATATCAAAATATTGAAATATAGAATATTTATGCATTTTTTTGAGTGCCTTATATTTTGTTTGCTTTCGCCAGTGGGTTCCTCGACGAATTCCCGGGGTAATTGTCCTTAAAGCGCCACTTAGGGCTACAGGATTCACTTGAAAGTTTACCAGAATCAGAATCAGACTTTAATCGCCCTGCCAGCAGATGTGTGTACGTCCTCTTGGCATCTTGTTTGCATACCGAAACGTGTCTGCGATAATTTGTTTGGGATTTAACGCCATCAGTGTCCTGGGCGAGCTTCCTCAGACGCGAGTCCTAGCTGGTCCTGCAGTAGTTGACGTCAGCGGAGCTGAAACTACCATGGAACCGAGCTGGTCAATTGAAATTAAGCCAATTTACATAGCTCCCATTAATTGGGTCCACTCGTGCAGGGGAACGCCAACTTAATGGAAAACTTTCAACAGTTTCAACTGCTTCGCTGCTCTCGATTCCAGGATAGAATAAAGTTTATTAATTAGCATTGGCTCCGAAACGGGATACAGAGTCCTATGACGGTGGGTAAGGAAAACATTTTGCAATTGACAAGGACTCGGCATTGTTCCTGTTTATTTTCCACGGACACTTTTTTGTCATTAGCGCTTGCAATTTCATTGGAATTTTAAGCTTTTCAATTCCCTGACTTTTTTTAACTCATGTAATTTCCACATAAATTCAGTTTAATTCAAACCTTACAGAAAAAAAAAAACAATTACACTTTTTTTTATTAAATAGGAATTTGCGTGACTTTATAATTGATTTATTCAATTTATTATTTCAATTATCTCTGCAGACCAATAATTATCCTGTCAGTATTGTGTTTAAAATGTATTCACAGGCTGCGGAGTTCTATAACATTGCCGAGTTCCTAATTAGCGAATGAGTTTTATTTATTGGGGCATGATATTTATACATATATTAGCGGCAAACATATTACCAACAAATCGCTCTTAGCTTAAATTATTTAAAAAAGGAAATAAGCGGAATTAATAGGAAGTACAACTTTCTGTAAAACAATTATTAAGCTGACAACTTAATACACAAAAAAACAAGAAAACAATTGCTTTTGTTATTTAATAAGAAAATTTCATTTAATATTAAGTTACAAAAGTTACACTAAATAAAGTTCCATTTTATTTTTGAATTCTTGGAAATTAAACCCACAACCAGAAGACTGTTTAAACCGGCTCACTTTACTTTAATTGCCATTTAAGGAATTTTAATATTGTGGAATTGTTGCAATAAATAATAAATGAATATAAATTCTTGGAAGTATGCTGAACACGCAATTAAAGCATGGAATTCCCAAGAACTCCAGAAGGCTTCTGCAAAAAACGTAGGAGCTCAAATATTTCCTTGTGCACCACAATAGTCGCACCATTAAATAACAGAATTAAATGGTCTTAAAAGCATGCCAACTTCAGAAAAAAAGTCATGGATTTTAGAAACAACCTTAAATGCTTTGTTACTTGAATACTTTAACTGCTGCCAGGAACAACATGTTTTTATACGGCTTTTCTTTTAAGCAATTTCTGTGTCACAACATCCAACCACTCGGAAAATTTCACTAACACGATATGAGAGAGAAATATGCAAACTTTTGAAATGTCCGCACACAAGTTTGCAAGCTGAAAAATAAAATATACAACATTTTCCAAATTTTAACATGATTTCCCTAATTTACAATGTGAGCGGAAGTTTTCCAATTATATATTACGAATTTTAAGGTCTTTTTATGATCCCCTTTGATACGTTCTTAATTGCTTTAATTTTTACAATTTGTCAGCTCTTTAAAGACCCCTATACAAATCTCCAAATAAAATCTATAATTTTATAAAATCTGAAAATTCTTTTACTGACAGTATCTGCGTTTAGACTTGGCCATCTCATGAATGTTGTAATTCAAGTGTTGAATGTTTTTACAAGTGCGAACTCTTCGATCCCTTTCGATGCTGATGATTTCAAGTCACGTCGCATCGAAAACCGAGTATGAATAAATTGCCTTTCCCATAATGAGGAATTTTCTTATAATGTTTCCATTTCAGCCACAACTTGGCTGGCGAATGCTTAAAATTTTACCAACTGCCGGCGAAATGAATTCAATTACGTGGAGAATATCCACGAATGCGAATTAAATGGCAAATGGCAAACGGCCAATCCAACTATTTCGGAAGCGACTCAAAAAAAAAAAGGAAGAGCCGTGTCTGCCATTCGTGGGACATGTTGCCAACATCCGCTAGCCAACAAATCACACAAAGAAATCGAGCGACCGATTCGCAGCTGTCGGCATGCCGCCCATGTAAGTACAAGGGGGTGGCGGCACATGTCCATCGCTCCAAGGGGGTTCCTGTGGGGCAGGGAAATTCGGGGGAAATCAGCGGAGCGTCTGGCACGTAGCTTACGGTCTGCTGAAGCAACACGCGTACACATGGCACTCGTTACAGGGGCTCGTGGCTCCTGGCTGCGGACTCAGGACTCCGGACTTGGTTCGGATTTGGTTTCGGGCCCCCAGCTGCTTGATGTTGATGCCAATGTCTGCGGCTTTAACCGACATTAAATTGCTGATTCCCGGCCAGTCGCACTCCACATGTGGCCTGCTCCACATTTGCATTGAGTCTAATTGAAATGGTTTACTGACACATTGATGCCATTTGGTTTTCGGTTTCGGTTAACCCGCTGAAGCTTCCGCAGCAAGAAATTAATTGTTAACTGCGATATTTAATATACAATTAAATTATTGTGGGGGAATAAATATATGGGGAAAAATACTTCTGATTAAAATGTGGCCATGTTTGTTTCGGCCTACATTATTATTAATTAGCCAAACTGGCTTTATTGTGGTTTTGGATTTCCTAATTGACATCGTGTACAGGCTGTAGAAATGTAATAATAATTCGTATTAATTAGGCCATACATTGATATGACTGACTAAATACATATACTTTATAAATAGCAATGGATTAAGTTCTGTTTACCATTAATTCGTAGCTAAAGCGCAAATAATTTCTTGAGATTGTTTTATTTTTAGAAAGTTGCCATTTTTCAAAGGGAATTATCATTATCATTTAAAAACCCATTTCAAGAGGGTTAAATTCACTTTTAATCAGAGGAATTCTCCTCGATTCAGACTGAGATTTGGCAATCTTCCTTAAACGACTTTGACAACAGATTCCAAGATACAGACGAAGGAGCTGCTGGCTGGCTGCTCGTTTGTTATGTTGATGAGAAAATCAACGGCCAAATGCAATGCAGCAGAAGGCAAACAAAGCGGCTGACATGGCGTACAAATGAGCTGCAAAGTCTCTTCAAATTTGTCACGAACTTTACTTTTCGGACACAAATCCGGCCGGCTCTGTTCTTGGCAGACAAGGAGCCATAATATTTGAAGTGATTTCCACTGCTGACACAGCAGCAGCAGCAGCCGAATATGCAAACTAGCTGCGCGCCAAGGAGCCAAGGTTCCCATACATCAAGTGACCTTTCGCCAGGACACGCCCCGTCCAAGTCCAGAGTCCTGGCTATGACTACGGGCTTGAGTCGTTGTCTGCGTTCCAGGACAAGCCACAAATCAAGTGCAAGCGGCACAAAAACGCCGGCAGACGAAAGAACATCGGTCAAGGAACATAAATAGCACGCCCACATTTAAAACACTCGATGCATAAATCAATGCTAAATAAACTGAGGGGCGAGACAGGCCCAGTGTTGTCAGGTGTTCAAGAAAAAAAAATATAAAACTAGGGGACTCCCATACAAGCTAAGTTTTTAAATTTAATTATTCTCTTTTGCTTTTGGTACACTTAAAAGTTTATTTGTCTTCTAAGTAGGCTCTCTTTAAGGTTGGAAAAGTAAGTAAATTATTTAAATAATTTAAATTAAATTAAATAAGATCTTAAAATATATAATATATATTGTCAATTGCTAAGTTTTGTCCTAAAAAAACAAGAAAAGCATCTCTGACCGGAAGCACAAAAAGTGAGTGCTCCTCGAAGCATGCCACACTTTTTGTTTCGCTTGTCATTATGTAATATTTACCGAAGGCAGCCAGAGCGAAATAAATGAAAAACGCCTTCGGGCAAGGCAAGGGAACGTTAAAAATATACATTTTTCCACAAGCAACCGAAACGTATCGAAATGAAATGAAATGAAAACAGCAGTAAGTCAACAGTAAATCAATTGAAGCAACATTTTAACGCAATTCCGGCTTGATTTATGCGCAAAATAAATGAAATGAGTCTCTGTCAGACTGGGCCAGCCGGTATATTAAATGCAAACTCTCCGAGCATATAATTGCCATTTGATAGCTGCTTAGAAGAGGAAACAAACAACGTCGACAGACGCATCGATGGTCGCCTAGACTGGCTATTTCCGGTCAGACGGATCAAGACTTATTTGCAATCCTGCCAAGAAACTTGCAGAAATGAATATTTTTATTCCAGACTTGTAGTGTATCAAATTACGTTCTTGGAAGGTTTACACAATCCTTTTAAGCTAAAATAAATGAAATCATCAATATAACGAATGCTTATCAAGGTCAAAGTCTTATAGTTTTTACTTTGTATAATTTCTTTAAATATATTAGAAAATTTAATCATATCTTATATACCCTTTAAGCTTATAATTTCTTAAATAACAAACTCAGTTCCCGATTTAATTAAGATCCGAGTTTTCCCACTAAGTCAAAGCCAAACCCCTGCAGCGCCTTTAAGCCAAGTGCGTTTTAAACGCTGCGATGCACATTTAGTGAGCTGTTGCTGCAGGTGGCAAGAAAAAAAGCCACTAACTTAATTGCGACTCTCTGTGCGCGCCCCAAGAGAAAATCGCGACCGCAACTTTAATTGCTCCATCTTCAGGGGGCAACTTTGCGCAATTTAGTGGCTACGAAGGTGGCATGTGGTTGCTCTGTTTTCCCCTTTAAACTTCAGACCATAAGGTCGGCGATCTTATTTTAATCGGTCTGCGAATTTCTTGCTAACTTGTAAAGTATTTAACAATCACTAAGAGAATATTTTATATTTTAAATACACCAAATAAAGTCGACTTAATTATATTAAAATAAGTCACAAGTTGCACAATATAACCACGTTCCCTTGCGTTACTAATTGGTTAGTGTGACTGATTCCACTCGACCGAGTCTCAGAGTCAAAGTTTGGCCCCCGCTTCGGTGGCGAAGTTCTTCCCTTCGCATACAGAAGACACATTGCAATGGCAAACAATGCATCATTTGCGCTCTGCACAATGCATAAATTAAGCGGCTAAGTAAGCGTAACGAGACAGCGCCACGCCCCCATCCTTCGTGCCTGCTCCTCCAGAACAGAAAGCCACAACCTCATTCGCTGTCAGGACAATGCGAGCGCGAAACTCGTCTTGATGAATGTCGCACAGTTGGCTCCTCTCATATAGGCGCTCGAGTGCAGCAGGAATGTAGAGAAGCTGTCGCTACACAGAAAATAAATATGTTTTTAAAGCACATAAGTTAATTATGGTAATTGGTAAAGAGTTTTGGAAATCTATCTGGATTCAGCAAACTAGAGAAGCATACCTTATAAATTCAAGTTGATATCCTTTAATATAGATAGATATACATATTTTTTTCCGTGTAGTTTTCGTTTGTTCTTTCTTTCATTTGCTCCCTCTACAGATGAACATCTGCTGCATGAGAACGAGGTGTAGCCTGGGTGTTTCCTGTATTTTCGTAAATTTATTGCTCCCCAAAGGTGTTGCCCTAATGAGCGGCCAACTACATGCAAAATACCATTAGCAGTCTTTAAAGAGAGCTTTTTAAACTATAAACACAAATTTAAATAAACATAATATATTTTCATAATTAAGCAAAGGCTTTTCGATGACTTCAGTCAAGTGCTAAATAAATATGAAATACTGCACAAGCTGCTTCTAAGCATTTTGTGTAATTAAACCAATAACATAATTTCTTAAGTATCAATCATAACATTTTTTAAATTAATATCCCCCTCAGAGCATTAAGGACCTGCTTGTTGCGGTAGGTCATAATTCTTGGCCAATTTTTCAGTGCAAAGATACCGCCTCCTACCATAAAGTTAATACCCAAACGCCAATGCCAACGCCATTTGTCTTATCGCTATCTAAGCAACTCCTATGGCTGCGAGTTTGGCAGCCACTCAATTTGCATAATTCTGTGTTAATTGAAAAAGTTTTTTTTGGTGGCCAGAGAATTTATTACCCGGCAGCTGGGGGCGGCAAACTGCTTAAAATAAGACCTGCGAGTGATGTGATTAATAATGTAATTGAAATGCCCCAAGGCGAATCGTGGCCAGGATCGGAGGCGATGGGCGATGGGCGATGGGCTATTTAGGCTGAAAACATGGCCAAAATGGCAGCCGCCAAGGAGACGTGCGAGCATTCGGCCAACACGCGCCAAGCATCTGAGCTATCAAAGTTATGCTTCTGACTCTGGTTACATTTCATTGGCACTGAAAAAAATAAAGTTTAAGAAATATTTTTGTATATTTACAATATCATACTAACATTAAATATAACTTAAATTTATCTGAAACATTCAATACATTTTTCTACAATTAACAGTAAATGATACCAAAGGTCCAGCGAATTTCGGGTATATCTAAGTTAAAGCAAGATATTTAAAAATAACCAACTTTAAATAGAACAATTTGTTTAATATTAATGGCAATAGTCTTACATTTTTTCGCAGTGCTCACCTCCATTTTTCTGGGTTTGCCAGTGTGATTGTGACTGTGAGTGGGTGGGCACGTGCTGGGCGGTGGTTTGGGGTGCCATGGGGTTTAGGCAATGTCATACTGTGGTTTTATATTTCATGACACAAACAGCAAGAGCAACAACAAAAGGAGCCGGCAAATTGCTTACACTTACACTTTTCGGGCCGCACATTTTATTTAATTTGATGATTTCATTAAACAAATTGCCCAGCGACAAGTTCTTTTTCTTCTTGTTAATTTTAACTCGAATGGCTAAATGTGAATGTGAGTGTGCTAGGGTGAGTGTGTGTGTGTGTGGGTTAAAACACTAACAGTGCTGCCAACAAAATTGGGAAATAGTTTGTGAATTATAATTATGACAATTTTAATTAAAATAAAACTTAAAGAAATCATAAGGATATTATAATTTCAATGAATACTGGATAAGAAATAAATTAAACTAATATTTTATTTTATATATTTTAAAAATGATCCTTTAAATTTGTTGAAGTGTAAAAAGAAAGTCTTATTTTAATATTTTTCCAAAGATTTTAAAAACGGCTAAATAATTACAAACAAAATATTTAAAAAGGCTGAAATGGCACCTCTGCCGAGAAATTCGAGGAGGAAAATAATTAGAATTAGCCTTGGAAAACCTTAAACAACGGGGTATGGGTGGGGCTATCCAAAGAGGAGGACCAACTGATTGCAGCCGACGTCGAATGACCTACATCTTCATCAATTTGGGGCCTTTTCTCGCATACAAAAAAAGAAGAGACGCGTCCTTGAATTCCACTAATTCAGACCGCTTTTCCCTTTCGCCATTTTTGGCATCACAACTAATCTGCTTTAATGCCTTCCATTATCATTCGCAGCGGTTTTCCTTTTTCCACGCTTCTGCTACTGTTTGTCTTTCATGTTTGTGGGTGTGCGAGTGCGGCTTGTGGTTGTGTGTGTGCTTAGAAAGTCGGCTGTGTGTGTTTGCTTTGCTGTTCCGTTTCCGTTTTGCCGACACATGAAAATTACAACACGCGACGCGCCATTTTGAGGCAGTATATATATTTTTTTGCCACCTGTGTGAGTGCGTCTCTTGATGTCTGTGTTTGTTTAAGAGTGTGCGTGTGTGCGTGTCTGCGTTGCCTATGTGTGGGTTCTTGAGGGCGTAACATTTCGCGGTTTTCTATGTTTTTGTTTGAGTTACACTTGAACAAAATTCCCTTTCAAAACAATGCCGAAATCAATTAGGATCAGAAACAATCTGGAAGGAAAATATCAACATATTTGTGACTTTATAAGGACTTCACTTAACTTTATTTTGGTTTTACCTTTCTCTAATAATTTTATGAAAGTTTAAAAGTTAGCAACATGGCTTTCTGTGGAACTCAGCTGAAGAAAGAACTTTTGGCTGACAAGAGTTCAACAAATTAAATAAAACAGCAGCTTAGATGTTTGACTATAAATTTAAGGATTTAGATACATTAAAAATTAAATTCTATTATTTTTTTTGTGAGTGCACCGGATCTAGCTTTTGCTGTCTGTTTATCTCTGCTGTCGACGCCCATTGTGCAAGTGTACTTTGTGCCAAATTTACTGCAGCGCCAAAGTTTTCAGCAAAATTACGGCCATAAAGTAACAGTCAGCAGAAGGTGGCCAGGCCACCACAACAGCAACGTACCGTAATTAAAGGTATCCGGCTGAACATAATTTTAGCAGAATTCCGCCCAACAAATGCTTATCAAACGCAAAAACTCAAGCATTATAGAAGTGACTGTTTTATGGACGCTTCGCAGAACTGCTTAAGGATTCCGGACAGCAAAGGTCAGCAAACAGGAAAGATAACAACGGGTGCCTGCCTACGTGCTACCAGAGTATCAGTTTCTCCGCGTGCGGCTCTAAATGCCGGCTAATCTGGTTTAAAAGTATATGCAAATTCCAATCAACGTTCCATTGTTGCTCCGACTAACATTCTGTGCACTCGCATTCGCACTAGCCACGTGCTGTTGCCATCGATACAAGACGCATAATGAAAAGTATCTAGATACGGAGTGTTCGTATCTAGAGTAGGTGTTGTTCAAATTCAGATTTGTCTAAAGTTATCAAACGCACACAGAACCATTCCTATTTTTTCAGATTTATTGGAATTTCTCAAAGTTTAAACTAGAAGCTACTTGAAAAATGTTCAAGAGCTGATGCTTTACTTCGTGCACATTTTTGAAAATTTGTATGTAATAAAAGGATAAAAGGACAAGCTCTTCCATCACTACTGAGAGCCAATTGGCTATAGCCACTTGCCCCTGGATCCTGACCCCTATGCTGGCCACAGCAGATCTCTGGCCCATGGTCATGACCAGTGTCCAGCGCCCAGTGTCCAATGTCGAAGGCATCTTTATGACAGCCGGCCAAGCCATAAAAAGTGTTTCAGCAAATAAAGCAAAGACGGCGAGGGATGGCATGGGATTTTTATACAATTTGCTGGTAACGAGCCATCAATATTGTATCTTTCTATGTTATCCTCGGGCGCTTTTATGGCACGGAAACGTCCATGTCTGACTGTGCATGTCGAAATTGGTAATTGTTTGGCCGGGTTGATTGTCACGCCATTTGGGTTGAGTTTTCAATTTGAGCCCCGCAGCCGTGTTGTGTAGGTGCGAGCACTTAACGTGGCTTAAAGGTGCGCAGGGCACACGCCCCACGCAAAAGCCACCCAACCGCATAATCATGGCACACAGCCCACATTAGATGGCGCGGCTCGAATAACCTAGCATTTATAGAGGATGTCCTGGCCATAGAATACTTCGGAGTCTGGTAAGATAAGTGCTTAAGTAAAAACTTAAGTCTTAACTTAAGTACTTAGAGTACAAGAACCACCTTAAATCTGATATATTCATAATTCAAAATATCCATATTTATCCCTGTTTAATACCATAAAAATATACCCGTCCCTTCTTCAAGTACTGGGTATCAAAAGTGTCAGCCTACAATATTTGAGTGGCGAAAAGCCCGAGTGCCAATGTGGCGTATACGCAACGTAATCAATTTGAATGTTTTTCGGTTTAGCAGCCACTTTTGCGGCAAAAGCGGTGAAATGCGATTACTGCACCTATAAATTAGGTGTCCTAATGAAAGCGGTAGGTATTGCGGTGCCAACATTTCGGCCTGTTATTTAATCTAAATCCTTGCAAAATCGGGACATTTTTGCGCACCAGTGGCTTCGCTGGCATTGGTTGCCATTTGGTGGCGGCATTTGAATGGAAATTATTAAATTCGTTAGCGCTCATTTGGCTGAAAATGTATCTTTAATTGCTTCCCCGGAAGCGGAACCGTGGCCAAACGAAAGGAAGCGCAACGAGCGGAGCCATGAAAAAGTTTCTAACCGGAGGGAGGGCGCTCACAAAGGACACAAAACAGTTGACAATTCCGTTCTTCGCTGGCACAGGACTCAAATGTTCATATTGAATTAGTAAAATTGCAAGCACATTTCGTTGCGTTTCTAGCTCTCTGCTTCGTCTTCTGCATTTTCCCGCACGAAATAAAATTCAACTAAAATGTTGAACAAAAAATTTAATTTGGCAAAAGTTTCGATATCAACACATGCAAAAATAGTTTCTCTATCTTTAATTGAAGCTGACATTTCAAGGATATTTTGCGTAATTTTCAAGAGAATATATGAACGTGCCTTTGAGTTTATCCTTGAGTTATTTAAATATTTAATTGCCTTATGAACACATTAAGGGCAAATTGTGGCTCTAAACCACATAACTTACCTACATTTGATTGAAAAATTGTTGATTGTTTAAAATGCTTTAACTTAAGCTTACACTCATAAAAATATTTTTCTAGATTTAAGAAAAATCGCCATAAAAAAAAATCGCCCT
>JAEIIL010012596.1:0-64634 GCA_018905715.1 Drosophila lini | reverse complement strand
CGCGGCTCCACCAGTCGCGGCTCCACCAGTCGCGGCTCCACCAGTCGCGGCTCCACCAGTTGCTGCTGCTTCAGTCGCTGTTGCTCCAGTCGCGGCTCCACCAGTCGCTGCTCCACCAGTCGCTGCTCCACCAGTCGCGGCTCCACCAGTCGCGGCTCCACCACTCGCTGCTCCACCAGTCGCCACTGCCCCTGCCACTGCTGATCCAGCAGCCACTGATTCCGCCACTGCTGCTCCAGAAACTTTAGAAACTGCTGCCTCTGTCGAGACGCCACCCACTCTTGAGGCAACATCTGATGCTGCTTCTGTGGCATCCACTTCCGTCAATAAAGACACGTCTTTATCGGAGGCCGCTCCTCCAACTGACTCAAAAGCTGATGCTGCCATAGACTCGGTCCCAACGGCAACGGATGCCAATTTGGAGACTGAGAAGCCCGTTCCAAATGAAGCTTCCACACCACCAGTTGACATTGTCGATGTTCCTGCTGTCAATCAGGAAGCAGAATCGGTTTCCGTGCCACCTGTTGAAGCCACAGTGGAACCAGTTGCGGAGGCTGATGTCTTTGACCCTGTGGTTGCTCCCAAGGAAGATGTTGCTCCTCCGGAACCGGTGGTTCCAGCACCAATACTCGAAGAAATTACTGCCCCAGTGGAAGCGTCACCACCCGCTCCGGAAATAGTTGAAGCCGCTCCTGTAGCTGTTGAGGAACCTGCTGAGATTCTAGAAACTATTGCAGAAACAACGTCGACCGCTGTGGAAATTCCGGTTAGCGACACTTCAGTTCCGGAGCCGGCTGCAGAGACTGCCACTGTCACAGTCGAAGTTATCACGACGACTTCGGAACCTGCCATCGAAGCTGCTGCTACTGAACCTATTGCTCTAGAAGTTGTTGCTGCCCCGATTCCATCTGAGGATCCGCCTGTTCCGATCCCTGAAGAGCCAGTGAGTGCAGTTGAAGCACCGGTACCTGTGCCCGAGGAAGTTCCCATCCCCGATCCCGCCATAGCTGTGGAGTCCACACCTGAGCCAACTGCGACCGAAGTCCAAGATGTTTCCCCACCTGCTGAGAATGCAGACCCCACTCCTGAACCAGTTACTCCTGTCCTAGAAGCTCCCGCTCCAACTTCCGAGAAGGCAGTGATAGCAGTTCCGGAAGCTGAACTTATAGTAGAGCCAACTCCAGAGACAGTTACTCCGGAACCAGATATTTCAGAACCTCCAGCCGCTGGCCCGAATATAGGAACTGAAATATTGGCTGGGGAGCCTATTGTAGCTGCGGAAACCACTGATGTTCCTGAAACTCCAGCCATTATTCCCCAAGATGCTGCCGAAGATGTTCCGGCTGCCGAGCCGGCAGAATCTGCATCAGAACCAGTTGCCGATGAAGTGCCCACCACCGCAGAAGAGCCCTCTGTAGAGGTTTCTTTAGAGGAAGTCTCCGATCGATCATCGGATCCCAGCTCCGTTCCCGTGGCCAAGATAACGCCTTTATTGAGGGATCTCCAAACCACCGATGTCTCACTCCTGGCCATCGCGGCCACCCTGGATGCCATAGGAGAGAAGCTAAAGGACCAAAAGGCCCGCAATCAGCAGGTAATGGACAGGCTCTGCGAAATTGAGAAAATACTGGGTCCTCCGAAATCGGATTAGCTAAAGCTTACTACATTTATTTTATTCAATTTCCTAGAACTAGTATTATAATAACGAATAAATAAAAAATAAACTTCCATAATTAATGAAAATTAGTTTCCTTAATTTCCGGATAAGGTTAAAGATAAGAGCACAGAGCAATCCTTACCAAAAATTATTTAAAAAAAAGTTTAAATTAACTCGAAGATACACCTTGCCACGCATGATAAATGGCTTTTTGGAAAATACATGAAGCCAAAACTTCTACCACTCACAGTTTTTGGGCACATTTGCGCAACATGGCTCTTTTGAACTCCCTGGCCGCAGAAGCTAATTTGCCAGCAAGGCGAAAATTTCCACGACAGAAATTAGCATTCCAAAAGGACGAGGAAAGACAAAAACTTCGCCGAGCTTGTGAGGTGAAAATGAATGAATTATTCCCCCAATTCACTTGCTGTGCGTCAGCGGGAAAAACAATAAATTTGTATTAACGACGGCGATGAGCGGGGAGAACTGGTGACTCCCGATAATTGAGAATTTATCAATGAATAATTTAATAGCAGTTGGCTCAGAGGAAATTTCCACCCTTCTTAGAATCCATTTAGGAGTGAGCCCAGGATTCTGAATTCACTTTGGACAAAGGATTGGGCCGTTTTCACACCCAAAGTCAAGCGAGAGCCATAAAACGGAAACTTTTATTGCGGCAAACTGAAATTTGTGTTTATGGGCAAGTAAGTCCGGGTAAGTCAAACACCTACGGCGATTATTCTAATCATTTGCATTGTTTCGGCCTATCTCCCAGAGTTCTCCCCCATCGGACGGCAGGAAGCCGTGTAGCCAGAAACATGTTCGACAGTTCAATCTAAATCTATAGGCCACTCGCACACACACAGGGCCGAAAAACCGAAAACCGAAAAAGCCGGGCCGAAACCGAATTCCCATCTGACCATTTTGTCTGGAAACAATAAAATGACCTCTCGCATACATGGCCGGACTCTCGTTCACATGCGGATCCCATAAATGTTGCAAATGGAGCAACAGAGTGGAGTTGTCATGCCGAGGATGCGATGCCTGGCTGCTGTCTGCTCCACAGGACCAAAACAACAGCAGAGCAGCAGCAGAGACAACGAAAAAACGAGTTTCCTTTTTTAGACTTTTTGGCACTTTTGGGGCCTGGCCGGTCTCCTGCGACTGGGATGAAGGTTACACAACCTAACCGCATTAATGCCAGCACACAGAGCGGCTCGGTCCGAGTTGGGTAATTGTTGCCTGGAGGATTTGCAAAAAGATTTTCACTGTCATTTGAACTGCGTTTAAGGCTTCATTTACTGCTGCCCCCACTTCCCCACTGCGATGGCTGCCATAAATGCCAGCTACCCTGCTTAAATTGAAATGATCTCTGCTGCCATGTGATATGGGATGTTATTCCAAAACTGTTGCATAATTGGCATAACTAAGTTTGATTCAAGATGAACTCTATTAAATTCCTCGGATGCCTTGAGGAGTACATTCAGGTAAATTTAAAGGTAATAATTTGGATGTACGCATAAGTTCATCTAATTTACAGGGATTTATTTTTTAATCAAATGCATGTGAACCTTTCAAGTACGTTTTTTCGAGTGGAGGGACCAACACTTCAGTTCAGGAGTTGCTGTCGTTAGCAGGGACAGTCGTTGACATTACCCGACTCCCTTGGGCTGTGGAGGGGCTCTAGAGTGTGCCAAATCAATCAGTCGGCAATGCATAAATGACACAGTCAGGACCTGGCTTATGGTAGTCCCTCATATGCGACAACGTCCAGCTGTCACACACGACCATTGCGGCTAATGCGGTAGGTCTCTTGTTGCCGTCCCGTGTACTTCACCCCCTCCCTGCTGCTCATCCCCGGCAGGAGCAGCATTAGAATTATCCCTGTCCGAGCACCAGAACCCCCTGCTAACCGTCGCCCGGGCTGACATTAGCCAGACACGATAAATGCACCGAACTCCGGACAATGATGATGGCCCAGTGCTTGACTGGCTATAAATTTTGAATTAATTGGAGGCTGCTGAACAGCTCGCCCTGAAATTTATGTTTTTCCTGGCTGCCAGGCCTGTTCCCGGCCAGGGATTCCTGACTGTGATTTTCGGCAGTTATTAACGGACAAGTAGAGCTCTCACTGGGCACCCATTTGTTTTAGTGAAATCAGTGAAGCCAAAGTAAAGCAACCGCATTATTTACAATGGTTACTATTATTACGGTAAATATATTTTATTTGTTTCAACATAGACTCTGGTGGGTTATCTAAAGAACGATCTTTAACTTATAGCTGCTAATTTATCTCCACTACTTATTAGCGCTTAATAAAAACTCAAGGCGCAACTAACTAACAATTAACTAAATCGCTATGTCCCTGCTCCTCCTCAATCTATGCAGATTTTATTAAGCCCTGGTAACCTGGAGTATCTGTTTTCGATTTTAATCTGATTATCCTTTGTAGTCGGAGCAAGCGTTTGTCCAACTTAATCACATTAATTCAGGCCACCCATTTAAGCAGGCGCATTCTTAGCACATTTTTTATCTGCTCCTTTGAGTAATTTTTTAATTTTTTTTTTTTTCGCCCTACCTTCAACAACTGTGATTAATGACTTGAGAGAAAAAAGTGAAAGGTGTGCAAAAGGCGAGGAGAAATTCATTTCGAAGGGTCTTGCATGATTGAGTTCTATTGAGTGAACTGCAGAGCTAAGCTGAAAATATTTCTTCATTCGAACTGGCAGGGGTAATTCGCACGATTGTTTATAGTTGGGAAGGATGCGGAATTGCAATAGGTAAGTGGGATTTGCCTTGGATTACTAGGATTAACTTACTAGTTCAGCCTTGAAGTCTTGAAAATAAACTAAAGTACATTTACAACATCACAAATGATTTACTTAGAATGTTTTGAAAAAAAAAAAAAACATGAAATCATTTTATTAACTCTAAGTACCTAAGCCCCCATACCCGGATGGAACCCTGTAATTGACCCTAGACAAGTCTCTATTATTGTCAAATGTTTTCGAGTTATTATTTTAATTATTTTCATTTTCTGAAACACAATTAGCTGCGGGCCTTCCAATAAAACGGCGCAAGGCCAAACAAAGGAATATATGTAAAAATCGTTATAATTTGCCAATGATTGTGGGTGTCCGTGGGTGCTTCAATTATTTAACTGCATAAACAATAAAAGTATTCGCAGTTCCGAGCGTGTGGGGCCGCATTAAAAAGTGAATGTGTCTTCTGCATACGCGTACGAACATTCATATATGTATGCAGCCATTGTTTCAGGGGCCTTTGTGGGTCTGCTTCTGGGATTGGATGGGAAATGGGAACAGGGAGCCGCGCTGATGGGCTGAGGGCCTGATGGGGTCTGGGTGGCTCCAGATTCGAAACTGTCAGCCACAGCGCTACGTAAGTAATTTCGCGCATATGTTACGTCGTGGGGCGGGCTGGATTCAGGTTCGGCTTAAAGCCGCAGTTCGGCGTATTCATGGCTGCTGCACACGACAAATTGAATTTTATGCAAAAGCTTGCGTTTTTTGTCAGCCCCCCCTCTAGCTCCTATCGTGAAGTAATCGAGGATGTCCTTGCATTCCGCGGCGACATCTACGGCCTGTTTGTCTGCATTATAATTCGGTCCTTTGTTTTCCTTGTCGCCTCCTCTTCGGTTATCCCTGTGTTTTGCACTTTGCCACGGCATTTCCGGCCAAGATGCGGTTTTCTCCGGCAGCTGCGGCTGTCCCACTTTCGCTCGTATCCTTTTCATCCACTTTGTACGTCGTCCTTTTTTTGGCCAGCACTTTTTGCGAGCATTGTGCAGGCGGCGCCGTTGGTTCGACGTTAATGAGGAATTATGTTATCGCACTGTTAAGCCGCAATAAGCGGCGCCCGCTCCGTTCTAACCCTTATTATCCCCTAATTGAGGTGGCTTAAGGGACAATGTGGGTCCGCCTTTGATTTTATGCATTTGGCGAAGGGAATTTGCATGAAAATCCAAAGTGAGTAATTTGCCTAACTGCCCGATGCATAAAACATGCCTAATAACAATAGAGCAGTTTACGCGTGTAATTGCATTTGTATCGCTAACAGACTCCTCGGAGCTAACATCCTGCAACAGTGAACTCTCGCTTACAGCGCCTCGCGCTCGCTCTCTCTCGCTGTTACTGCCGCATCGCTGTTAGACCCGAGTATTGCGTATACGCCACCGAGCCACTCGCTTCGGGTTGCTTCGGGTGCGATTGCCGTGCCCCATGAAGCTGCCGTCGGCTGGCTTAGTTTCCTTTTAGCCGGTGTCAAGCGTGGTTCGTCTCTCGCTTCCTCAGACGAAACGAGTGTTAGAAATGGTTAATAAACCAGTGAAGGGGATCCCTGATAAAGCTTAGTGATCGGACTTTGTGAGAGAAGAATATTAACTACATTTAAAATAACAATAAAAAAATAATTAAAACTACCTAAAATACACTTAAAATTAATCGGCCAAGTTAAATCAGATACAAACATATACATGCTGTGTATGTCCTCAAAAAATAAAGCATTCCAATTAATTTATTCGTGATCTTGACTAAATAAACTAAACCATACATTTTTCAAAATTAAGTGACAAGTGATCTTTTATTCTTAATGCAGAAATATATACAAAATTAAAATAATCCCTAACTATGTGAACTTTAAATCGAACATGAACGCTAATCACACCCATCTAAGTAAATCTGCCACAATAATTGTATCAAAATAATCATATGAAACAATAACGAATTGATGACACAGCCACGAAATTGAATGGCAATCGAAATAAACTGAATTACCAGACACAGGAATTTCCCGCTTTCCGCGCCGTCGAGCATGGGCCAACTGTGCGAGTGTTCGGGCAGCAGATGGCCAAGGACCAAAAGGACTAGGCACCCAGACCCACACCAAGACCACGACCGAGACCAAGACGGACAGCAGTCAAGAGTCGAGGATGCGGAATGCGAATAGAAATAGGAATTGCGTTAAATCATTTACACTTCCGCTGCTGTTTTGTTTGTGCAATCAATTTAATATTATTTGTGTTATCCAGGCTCCGGCCCAAGGTCCAACTCGTTCTGGTCCGCTTTGAGGCATACGGCCCAGTCGTCCGGAACATTACATTTGTTTAACATTTGAGTTAACGCTTCATTGGGCCACCTACCACTCCACTGGCATTACTTATGTATGTATATGCACGGAGGGCCTGGCATTTCTCAGTCCGACTTCGACTCCGAGCCCATCTGTTGGCAGAGACAAAACAGCATTTAAATCATTATTCCCGACCAGACCTGGCCGGCCCCGACCTACCTACACCTACAGCTACACCTACACCCGCACTTACGGCTAGGCTAGCCATCGAGAATCCTTTCAATTCATCCTGCGCGTGTCCTGCATTTGTAAGTTGCTCGGTGGGCGTGTTCGCCCGACTGGTCGGCAGCTGTACGGCTGCCGGATGGCCATATGTACTCCTTTTACGCCCCACTAAACACCCGCATAAATAAATTTCGTTAATGCCAAATAGTCTGGGGCGTAAAAGAAAGATGAGGTAACACAGGCAGCCGCAGCAGCCGAGTAGCCGGGTAGCCGGGAAACCGAGCCACGACGGCAACGGAGGTTGCCCAAATGGAATGCCCGGCTCCGGCTTATACAACCACATATGCATGGTCGAGTTCCGGAAGCCCATTTCGCCAGCAATCCGAAGAAATTCATCGCTACCTAAACATTCTGGCAGTGTCTATATTTTATCATATTTTATCTTATTCAAGTTTTTATAGTTACTTATTTTAAAAATTCTTTATCCTTACATTAAACTCTCTGGAGTTGTAGGAAATGACAAGATTTATTGGCATAAATCTCTTTGAATTTTGAAAATGTTTTTACATTTTCACATTTTTGCTTTATTTATGTCTTGATTTATAGTTGATGAATTAAAAAAGTAATTTTATTTCAAGCCTTTTTGTTGCCAAGTACACTTCAGTGTGTGTCTAGTCGTTTCCGAACTCCCTTAATGGCTTGCAGGCTTTATAATGTTCTGCAAAACTTTAGTTTCACTTTTATGTGAACTTCAAAGCAGCGCTTAGAAGTTTAATTCGAGCAATTTTCCATAACTCCCTCACGAGTTTTGGGTCAGCTTAATGGAGAAGTCCAAGCATGTGGGAACACCTCGTTGGGGCCACTAATGCCAAGAGCACCCACATTGCCCACAGAAAACTTACACAAACATATCAAAAACAGGACACGGCGCAAAACGCCGGCCATAAACTGGGCCAAAGGAGCCCTAGAATGTGGGGGCAGAGGACCTAAAACACGGGACGGCACCCAGCTCGACGGGCACATTGTGGGAATATTTAAAATTGGCCACGTGTTGTTCTTGGCGCTCAGCTTCGCTTACGACATTTTTCGCTTTTAGTTATTTTAGATTGCCCGACAAGCTTACCGTGCGAGTGCTATTTGAAAATATGTTAACCCTGCGATTTTGTGCGCCACGCGAGCAAGGACAAGATATTGCTGCAGTTCGTGTCAAGGCGTATACGCGATATTAACGGGAGCAGCAGCCAACAACAGCCGGAATCCGGCGAGGCAGGGATAAATTTGCACAGGCTCCACCGGCCCAGCGCCGCCAGTCGCCCAATGTGACCCAGTTAAGGCCAAAGGACTTAGCTGGCCAAGGACCGCGAACCAAGGAACCGAATCGCGGAAGGCGAAACACGATACGCGATACGCGGAGCTCGGGACGCGCAAGGAGGCGTCCAATCCCAGAACCAGACCGACGCGGAGCAAGGATTATCAATTTACTTGGCACTTTAATGGAGTTGGCCAGGATGCCGCGACGCCTGATCCGCTCGGAGGTCCTCCTGCTGGCACTGCTCCTCATCTGCCTGCCGGGTAAGCTGCGTCAAATATGAAATTATTTCTCACGATACATTTGTCGCATATTAAATGACTCGCTCCGCTGCCAGAATCTTTTCTCGTGTTTTCTGCAAAAACAATTTGATATGCGCGGCTTAAAAGCATTTTGCGTGCGAATTTAAGGCATTCACTGCCGTGTATCCTTGGCCTTTGTGCATATTTTAGCACAGACTGTCTGGGGTGGAGTGAAATGTGCGAAGGAAGCGAGGCTTTGTTTGGGAATTTTTTGCTCGGTTTGTCAGGGTCAATTTAAATTATGTTGGCATTTTTGCTTAAGAGCTTATGTAGCCTGAATACGGGAAAAATTTCATTCAGAAAAGCCTTTGAAAAATCTTTAAAAAATAATGTTCTGTTTGTGAGGGTTTAAAAAATATTAAATAGCCATAAGCTAAATGTGAAAATTATTTATTTTGGGAAACATTTTTCCTAATTAAACTTGAATATCACCGGGAAGGCAGTCGTTAGGTTCTCTCTTCCAAAAATCGTCAGCATGGCCTAAGGGAGTAAAAGTAAAAACATTTGTTTTCGGTTGAGCAGTTAACTTTTTCCAATCAATCAATGGTTTTCCCAATTTGCCAAGGATTTTTACCTTCCTTCTACTGCAATGTTCTGGTACTACAAAAAAAAAGGGAAAAGTAAGGGAAACAAGAGAGAGAAAGGTAATTAAAATCAAAATGGCAACATGAAAAGGCACAAATTGCTCAACTAAAAGTTAAAACTAAAGCATAACGAAAGTGACTCTCGACATTTTCATCAATGAACCAAACTCGATCAAACGATGCACCGCTGCCCTGCATGCCTCACCTCGCCCACCGAAATTTCTGTTTTCGCAATAGAAAAGTTGGAAAAACTGCAGCAAGGCCGCCCTCCTGGGGGGCTTTGATCCACCGAACTGTAGAAGGGGGCGGCTCTGGATGCTTTAAATTGTGTTAAAAGCCTGGAACTTTGCTATCCGTGCCCTGCCTCCGCCGCTAACCCCATTTGCCGGTGCTTTGCTCTGCTTCGGAGCAGCCCCTCGCAAGCTGTTCGATTCTTTTGGCCATGAAAGTGACGGACGGAAACGCTCGAGGAGATTCAGCCAATTGAACGAGAAATAACAACAATCAGGGAAACAAGTGGCGTGGCTCTCGAGGGGTGCGCTTTGGGTTGTGGTAGGTGAAAAGTGGAAGAGCGAAAAAAGTTAAAAACTTTTACTTTTGTTTAATCAAATTCAGCTGCCCAGTTGAGCATCATTGAATGCTTGTAACAGCAGTGAAGTAACTCAGAGGAGCCGCCCCGAAAACGACCGCAGATCCGCCCTTTGTTGGCTTTTCCAGTGGATAGCCTTGCGGTAGCGATAAGTTGCTCAAGTCTCGGGTTATTTTCCCACGGGATACTTTCGGCCGGCCGCCAAAGTGGCACGCCCGACTTAAACGCTTAACAACAATTATTACACAAAGTTACGGCCTGCCCTCGGCCCACTCCCACGTCGTGTTTCCCACGCCGCCACCCGTGCTGTCATCATTATGGGCGAAAACTAGGCTGGCATTTTGATGAGAGTGTCCGGCCGAGAGGAAAGTCCTCCTCGATCCTCCGCCACTCTAGGTGCTCAGGGGGGGGGCTGCGATTACGGCGTTCCATAACTGCTGCCAGGCGCCTAGGGGTTAAGCCAATTTCCACCACCATCATCATCAGCATCATAATCAGGTCCTGCATTAGCCTCATCATCCCGACAACATGCCCATCATAATTAGGAAAAGTGTCGAAATGTTGTCAGGCCGAGACGGACAGGAAGAAGGCGTATCCCGGACATCACTCAGTCTGCACTGAAAGAATTTCTTAAAAACAGTTAAATATTTTAAAGAGTCCCCGAAATATTTTAATATGTAATCATAAGCATACACGAATTAAATAAAATAAGAAATGAATTTGTGTTCTTTTAAAACTCTTTTTATTTAATTAATTTCTATAAAGTACCCACATATTCTTTATTAGATTCTGAATCCTCTCGGAATGTCGATATAGCGTAATATCTTAGATTTAAATTTTAAGATTTCTGCCCCATATCGACAGCCATTTGCTTACTTTGCAGTATTAAAATGACTGAAGTTTTCCTCTGCTCAGCTGCGATTTTTCCGCATAGTTTTTCCGCTTGCTCTTTTTTTTATTATTGTTGCCATAACAATAACAGAGCAGACAAACAAAAACAAGCAACTACGTAGCAATAACAAGACCGGGAAAACTTAGACATCACCAAACTCAACTCGCTTCCGGCCGGGGCGAGTGTAGAGCGGAAAGCGGAGAGCGTTCAGAGGCGTTTGATTAAAACACTTTCGACTAAAAATGCCCGCGGGACCTGGGAGCTGGCTGCTCGGTTAATTTTAGTGTAAGGCGGCAGCTCGGGTTTCCCATGCAGTCCCAGCAGCTTTTCCTCCGACGGCGAGTCAATGAAATTCTGCATGATGAGGCTCGTTTTATGTGTGAGAGTTTTCCCCGCCCCGTAGCCAAGCTCATTACGCAAGTTTTCCCCCATCCGCCGCCAAGTGCTCGACTTGATTTCCCTCCTCCTCCCTATCTGTTTGTGCCGCTTTTCCTTTATATATATTCACTTTTTTTATTTTTTATTCTTGCGCACAATTTGCTTTTACAGTGGCGGGCCGCAGAGGGGTCTGTGTTCGTGTCTGTTTTTACAACTTTTTAGTTTGGGACATCCCTCTCTCCGCGTTGTCGCGGAAAGATTAAGCAAATTTTTTTAGGGCTCCGCCAGTTGTGAGTCCCTTTTTGGCCCTCGAAATATCCCTAATACCCCTACGCAGTGCTGCCCTAAATGATAATTTTCTCCCAAATAATTTCAGTTTATTATTTTGTTTTCATTTTTTCATCGCAATGAGACGGGACTTGAAGTTCCAAGTAATTCGCTTGTTTTATTGCACTTTTTTACGCTGTTTTGATTTGTTTCATCGCTGGCTGGCACGCCTCCTTTTGTGCACCCAGCGCCACATCAGTCCTTTGCCGAGATCCTTGGACCGTCTGACGGCAGCTGTTGGTTTTTATATACATATTAACCATGGGCAAAAGAGTTGAGCACTGACAGTGGTCTATGTGGTGATAATACAGATTTATATAAAAAAAATATATGAATAAACTAATTTTATATTTTGAACTGCTTACAACGCTGCGTATACGCAATATTGCTTAGCTAAATTTATCACTCATACGCAGTGTTGCTAAACTCAAGGGAATAATTATACAATTTTGCAATTACTTAAACAAATATTTTTATTAGAAGCCTCACAAAATATTTTCACAAGGCCTTATTAAAGGGCTTCCATTTCATTCTCCCCTCACTTTAAAGTTTAATTAAATTACCGCGCACCCCTGGAAAATTCCTTGCCCACTGTGCTCGAAGGGAAATGGAATTTTTGTAACTTTATTATAATCAAGTTGGCTGCAGTGCATCATTAGTGCAGGCAATTAAAAAGTTTATTATATGCAATCGCTTTATCTTTATTGCACGTACACGAAGCATAAACATAAAACATGATAACGCTTACACACACACACACACACTAGCACGCACACCCTCTCCCAGAGAGGGGGAGGTTGAGAGGGAGGGAGCCTCATAGACACAACATGCACGACTTGGCCGGGCTCGTTAAAAGAGGCTTCCAGAGTTTTGCATTTACTTTGAGGACGGCAAAATACGTTGAACTTGATTAGAAAATGGCGGGAGACTACTCCTCGCGGGATTCCTCTGATTTTTTCTTTCATTCGCTGCTCAATCGCTGGTGAAGGGTACTCGATGACTGCCACTTTCTCTTGTTGTGCATTTGTGCAATATGTAATCACTGTTCATTAGTTAATTACGGCAACGACGCAGTATCTCTCTGGTGGATTTAAGTAGGCCCAAGCCTTTAAAAGACTGATTTAAAGAGTTCAGGTGATTTTCACCAGTATAATTGAAGTATTGATATTTAAGAGACTCAATTAGCGGTGATCCCAACTAAAGTCAAGATTATCTTTTCTGTCTATTTTAAAGACGAAACTAATAACTATTATCATGTAACCTTGTATCCCGTAGAGCTGACTACAGCTCAATAAATTTTAATTAAAATGAAAAGGCAATGCCAACCTTGGCTTGACTTCCTTATCAACAGAGTGCCAACTACTTTGCAGCCCTCGCCCAACTCCCGCATCCTTGCGCTTTAACTTTCGCTCTCTCTTGTGCTGTTTCTATCTTTGACTTTTGGCAAAAGTTTCGAGCGGATTTTATGGCGCCAATTTGCCAAATTTACGCGTTGCATGTGTATGGGAATCTGCAGGCAGCAATCTGCATTCGAGGAAGCCCCCCAAAGCTCGCGAATCGTGTGTAAAAGTCGCATAATTTATTGTCGATTTACGAAAATATTTTATTGGTATTTTTGGTGTATAGCTCTACCTGCGAATCGAGGCGTGACTTTGTTTTTCGAGCCCTTTGCTGGTTGCCAGGACCACCAAACATCAGTTTTATGCCAATTATCAGCTTTTCGGCCGCCTTAGAAACTTTGGCTCTAAGTTGGCATTCGACATCCCCTCCGCTCCAGTCCACTCGGGCCAAGTACATGCAAATCAATTCAAGTTCGTAATTAGCTAATTAATTTCACTTGCCATCGAAACTCATCTTCAACTTTCACCAACTTTGCGCGGAGACGGCGGCGAGGGCAGCCGAAAAATTAAGATTAATTTATTGAACGAGAACGCCGGAGCCGTAAATCGTTTTAATTGTCGTAACGAGTATTCGGGATAAATGGGGATCGGGGCATTTGAAATATATCTAAGCCGCCGGGGAGGATGCGGAGTGGTAAACACAACACTAAGTCATTAATTTCCCCTCACAACCTATTCATTTTCCTTTTTTCCTTCCATTTTGCAGCCATCAGAGGGCAGGCGGAGGAGACATCAATATTAAACAGCAAAGGGACAAATGGACGGGCATTTCAAAGAACTCAATCAAGGCGCGAGGCATTAATTCCGGCGACAACGCAAATGGCCCGAACGGCGGACAAAGCCGGCGCATTTGGGGCAACAATGGCTGCAGTTGCAGCCTCAATTCGCCCCAGCAACAATGTGGCCATTAATAACATTAGCCACAATGGCGATCAGCGGCTGACCGCTGCCCTCGAGGCGAATCTGATTATGAGCAGTCGGAATATCCAGGAGCAGCACAGCTACAGAATCACGCATCACAACAATGCCACATCTCCGGCAGGACCAGAAGTAGGAGCAGGAGCAGGAGCTCGAGCAGCATCAGCAGATGCGGCAGATATAGGAGCCTCGGCAGCGCCAACAATTGTATTGAATGCAACAACAGCAACGGAGGCCACCGCAACAACAGAACCTGCAACAACAACGACAACGCGTCGCACCACCCGCCGCCCGGTGGCAACCACCACGCTGAAGCCGCCGCCAACAATAGATGATTACCAGACGATAATTAGCCAGGCCGGCACCCATGCCTATCTGCCATGCAATGTAAGTTGAGCAATCGCGTTACACTGACCGAACGTCCTTTGACTTAAATGGCATAAAACTACTTATGAAACTCCCCACAGCAATTCTTACCCAAAGTGGGTTTAAGTCAATGCCAGTAATGAGGCCGTTGTACCAGACATGAAGAGTATTATCTTCAATTTGTTATGTTTTTTCTCCCCGTGTGTGTCGTGTCCCGAAATTCCCTTCAATTAGCCTCGGGCTCTGATTGAATTTCACTGCTGAGCTCTGAATCGAAAATCGAGAATGCGGCCAAGCCGAATCAATGGCTCAGAGTTCCATGGAAGGCATAATTTGGGGGGAATATGGAGGTAGAAGTGAATGGAAAATTCCTTGAAAATTCAATCAGACCGCTGCTCAGGAAAACTCTTTCATGAAGCTTTGTTTACTTAGCAATCCATCAGAGGAAAGTTCCACGTCAATTTGTGTTGGCTGTGAAAATATTTGCCAGAGAATTTTTATTAATTATTGATAATTTATAATAAGCAGCTGATTATACATACAGTTCTGCCCGGGTGGAAGAGAAAAGGGCGCCCACCAGGAAGTGGCGGAGGAGGAGGAGGTTGGACCCAAGGGATGTGGCATCGATTGGCACGACTTCCGCTCTTTTTTTCAGCATTTTAGAGCTTTGAACTAATTTACGCTGGCCGCTGTCGGAACTGAGCGAAAACAAAACCGGAAATTGCCGATGCTGTCGATGCCACGCCCTAGCCTAAGGGCATACATAAGCAGCTGGATACACTAACAAAAAAATGAAAAATTATAAATTCAATTACTCTAAACTATTTTCTATAGAATCTTTTTTAAGTATGTTGAAATAGTGTTTAATTTTTTTCAACGGTTGTATTAAAGAATATTAGAATATTTTTTATAAATTTAAAGAATATGTTTAATTAACCAATTAAACCCAAATACCCTGCATTAATTGATTCCAGTGTAATAAAGAAAAACGAAGAAGAGGAAGCGGAAGTAGCTGACGCTGAAGGAGACACATTTTTGTTTGCAGCTGCTCAAAAACGATGACCCAAATAGTTGGCACTATATACGCTTATACATCCGCTTTATACATAAGTATGTACTCGAGCCACATTTATGTACGCACGAGGCGATGGCATCCGCTAATAACTCAGTTACCCGGTGCTCCTTGGCGCTGTGCCTGCTGCATCCGCTCGGTGCATCCGCATGGCGCATCCGCTTATCCGCGTTTCGCATTGCAAATTATAATTGGCGCTGCTGGATGCTGTGCTGCCAGTGCCCGTCTACTATTTACTGGCTGGTGTTTGGACAGGAAATTACTGGAACGGCGTGCAGCAGAACTTGAAGTTGCAGAAATAAATATTCCGTCCGGCTGACAAACACAGATGCGAGTATATTCCTTGAGAGTCTCGTGCGAGGGAGGTTGTGGTGCGAGTTAATTAAAGGACGCAGGGAGAAAGGGTTTTATTTACTTACCTTTGACTCGCTAAATTCTTAAAAAGAAACACTCCCCAGATTTATTCCAATTCATTTGCGACTGTGTTTGCTTTGGATTCAGTAAACAGGAAGGAAAAATTGTTTAGGCTCACATCTCTGAGCGGTCAGGTGTAATTTACTGAAAATTAATTCAATTGGGCAAGCCACAAGCAAAGCTTTTTTACAACTTCTCGTATTTAAATTGGTTGAATACAGAAACAAAGAATTTCCTGCTATATGTAAGCATATTTTTTCAAAGCTTCGGAGAGGGAACAAGATTTCAGTATAAATTTAAGAGATTTAAGGATAGCATCGATCGAAACTGCAATCTAAGACTAACATAAATATGCAAATTTAGCCAAATACTATACATGATGTGCATAGCATAGCTCCCCGGCGGGAATATGTTCCCTGAACCGTGAACCTCCACTGCCAAAAATCGAAAAACAATCTACTATAAAATATTTATCAGATAATTTGATTCGTACACACATAGTCGATACCCCATATTCGCTGCTGGCTGTTGGCACAGCTCGGCGCGGATATATTTATATGCCCGGAATAATCTGGGAATCTGCTTAAACCTAATCAATTAATAATACATTTTGAGACCGTGGGCGTCACAAAGAAAGCGGCTGAAGGATACAAAATCCGGCGGTACGCGGGGCAAGGCCAAGGGGTCTGGAACCCACAAAAATGCTTTGCCTGCAAGCACTTGAAGATTTTTTACCCAGAATCGACTCGACTGACTGCTCCCCCTCGTTCCCTGTCATTCCTGTCTTATTTTCCCCCAGCTTTTTTTTTTCGGCAAAGTCAGCGAAAAGTTTCCTCTCATTTTTGTACTTTTTTGCTTGTTGTGCTGTGTTATTTCGGTGAAGATATGAAAGCAGGCACTTTGAGGTGTATTGTTGTGTGAAAAGAAAGAGGAAGACGGTGCCCAGAAGACAGAAGACAGAAGGCGGAGGGCGAAATACGGAGGAGAATCAACAAAATAAAAGAAATTATTTGCAAACAAGTTTAGACGAAAATTCGCAATGTTATGAGCAAACTTTGTTGTCTGCTCGACTGTGATGGAAAACGATGCTCACTCGGCGGAGTCTCAATCTGGAGCTGATGATGCCGACAGTGGCTGGCGGGGCGCATAAAACCCAATGGGGCCAGGAAGAGGAAGTGGATATGGCCCCACCAGACCCTAGCAGGATGCGACACAGTTTCGGGGAGTTTGAACTGCAGCTAAAACTAATTAACAATATTTAAATGGCAAACACCCGGGCGGGCATCTTGATAAGTGCCGACGGCCCATCACTTTATGGCGGACTTAAGCGCAATCTCTAGAAGAGGCGGCAAATTTAAATTAGCTAATCCCGGGCGGGAACCTGTGCGGACCCCAGTCAGGCCACACAGGGATATTTGTCAGCCGCAAGGACGATGGCGAACGCCAGGAGACTTACTTACACTTGCCACGTACTCGAAGTCCTGACTTGGCTGCCTGCCGAGCCTCTCAGCCTCCGCCTCTTCCGCACTGGATAAGCATCTTCACTTAATACCGAGTATAATGTTGATGCTCAGCCCGATAATAATGTCCTTAGAGCCGGATACTCCTGGCCGTGGCTGCGGCGAAATTTAATAAACTCTCACCCCGCACAGTGGCTTCGATCGATTATATTTCCGATTTTATTCCAGATACCTGGCAAAGCATTCAATATGGAAATTTTGCCAGCTCATGTGTCTGCAGGGAAATGATTAATTAAACGAGCCGAGGGGAAGCAATTAAATTGGAAGCCGGATATAGGAAATGCTTGTATTGTAAAAATTAAAAGTAGAAAAGAAAGGGAATCTCACAGAATTTGTTCGTTCTTATAATTATCATGCAACGTTTTAATAAATAAATAATTTTGAAGAGAGGAAAAAGAAGCTATTGAAAATATAATTCAAATTCTAAATTCGATTTTTATAAGTTTAGTTTCTGAAAGATTTTCCACAATTTGTCTAGTTGTCTAGTAAATCAATGGCAGATATCCACCAAATTTCTACAATTTTCGAAATATTCCCTCTGCAAAAGGTGACAGTATTTTCAAAATTCTCTCTACCCAAGTCCTGCACTCTTCCCAGGAGTTGATTCGTCGACAATGCGGAGACGTTCTTACTCATTTAAGAGAGATAGTTTTTGACAGCACGTGCTCAACTGGCAATAACAGCCAGAACAAAGGGGAAGCTGTGTGGCTGTAAGGGTGAGCCTGCTCCAGTGTCTGCCACTTCCTTGGCGACATTCGCAACAACAATGGCGGCAACAACAAGCACATAAAACGCAAATGATTATAGTATCTAATCATGACGTTGTCGTCGTCGTCGTCGCTTCCCAGTTCCTCGTTGTCTGTGGCCCCGACACCGACATTGTAGTTGATGACAGTGGTTCAAAGACAGTCATTTGGCCCAGTCACGACGACCAGTTACCACAATATTTACACTGGCAGAAATGGGTGGTGGTGGCAAAGGGAGATTTTCCTGTTTGCTCTGGGTCAGTGTAATTAGATGGGGGCCTTTCTCTTATTGTGAATTCATATCCCTGCACAAATATGTATGTGTGTGTACCTGATGGGCACACTTCCGTATCGATGACCAGCTACTTAATGTGTATTATTTTGTTTTCGCTCGGAGACGACGGAGACGGAGGCTGCCTGGGCAAATTGCCACTAAATTATTATTGCCATTATTGACACAAATGAATCGTCGTTTTGTTATCGTGATTGTTTACCGCCCAGCTACCCACTGGCCCCCGAAAGTGTACACAGCTGAGGTAGAGCAGCGCAAACAAGGCAGAGTTCTGCTGACATCATCATCATCCTGCCAATCCTCCTCGCTCTGACCAATCCCCGGGGCTGGTCGGACAGCTGGGATTTACTGTTTGAATTGCTTTCTGCACGGGGATAATTGAATTAATTTTAAAAATGGAAACCCCAAAATCGAATCATTTCTCGATAATTGAAGACAAACTTTGCTGTCTCATTCAAACAGGTCAAGCAGCTGGTGAAGAAGCCGATATCCTGGCTGCGGATGCGGGACGGCCACATCCTCACCGTGGACCAGACCACCTTCATTGCGGATCAGCGCTTCCAGTCGGTCTTCTCGCCGAATCCCGAGCGTTGGTCACTGCAGATCAAGTATGTGCAGCTCAAGGACGAGGGCACCTACGAATGCCAGGTGTCCACGGAGCCCAAGGCCAGTGCCATTGTCCACTTGCGGATAGTGGGTGAGTATACATAGTTTATAGCATATTTATTTGGGTTTATTCGGGTAGTGCGACTTGCGATGGGAAACCTATGAAGCCATTACTAGATTGAATAAAGTCTTAAATTAAATTAAATTCTCTTTATCAATTTTAATAAATCTCTATCATATTTTACACAAAATTAAATAACAGAAGTCATTTTCCTCAATCAAAAATGTACAGATGTTTCATTCAGTTTGATTAATTTAGGTCTTTTTAATTCTTCTTGATTAAGTATGTTAATTTCAAAGGACTCTGCTTTGTTCCTATCTTTGTTAGCCCACTCTAAGTCCCTCTAATTGACTGTCCCCTGCGTTCCGTTGACCTATTGGCCTTCGTTCGCCAAAATCGGATGCCAAAATCAAAACCGAAACCCAACCCCTTGACCACACCTATAAATCAGCAATGACAGGGACAATAAATCAATGACCGTTGCACTTTCGCGAGCAAACTTTGGAGCTGTATGTGGGGCTCCAGTTCCTGTCTATATACTCTGTCTATATACATGTATCCATCACTTTCCCTGCGTGTCCTTTGCAGAACCCAAAACCGAATTAATTGGCGAGTCAACGCGACATGTGAAGGCCGGAAGTCAAGTGAAATTGCGTTGCATAATTAGCCAGGCTCTCGAGCCGCCACTGTTCATTAATTGGTTTTACAATCAGAAGCAAATCTATTTGCATAATCGCCGCGGTTGGCGTACGGAAATTGAACGCATCGATCTGCCGCCGGAAGTCCCGACCACCAGCACCACGACAACAACAACAACGACGACCACCACGACGACGACCACGGAGGCGCCAACAAGCAGCTCGACAACAACAGCAGCAGCCGGAACGGGAGCAGGATCAACAGCATCAGCCGCACCCTCGGAGACGTCGGTTAATGGTTTAGCAACCATAACACGTTCATATATTTTAGATGCCATATCGCAGAACGATGTGGCCGAGTTGGGGGCCGGGGTGGCTGTCGTCACCGAGACGACAAGCTCCCAGCTCGCTGCCGATGCGGATGCCACATCTTTGTTGCTGGCAACGACACCGCCCCCATTATCCACTGCAGCGGGAGCAACAACGGCGGCGACAGGTGACTACTCAACGGCAGGTGCAACAACAACAACAACAACAACAGCAACAAGCAACACCTGGCCAACGAGCACTGCGGCAGCAACGACTGCGGCACCTTCAACAACAACCTTGGTGCCAAGCAGCAGTTTCATTAAACAGATAACAGTAAGTGGCTTACCGCATTCCAGCCCGCCCTCCCTGTGTTTCCCACGCCTTTCGCCCCCAACGAGAGCATTTTCCCCCCATTAAATGCCTTTTCATTACGCAAATTGGCGTGAATACGAGGCAGGCAAAATAATTTTTATTAAATTTTTATTGTCAACGTTTGTCAAATTATAATTTTTAATACGGCCCCAGCAGTTTGCGCCTGACACACTCGATGTCGTCTGACGACTGTCTCGGCAACTGAATAATGTATAATATTATTGAATACAGTTGAGCTTCCCTAAAGAAGAACTAAGGTAATACTGAGTATTTTTAAAATATTTTTGGAGTATGTTTTTTGTTGTGAGTATTTTCAACTGAAATTAAAATAGCTAAGGATAAGGATACTAAAGTAGAGTAACAACAGTATATTTTACTCTTCACAATTGATTAAATTTATAAATGGATTTAAATGAATAAAGTACCTGATCTTTTACTTTTAATAAAGATACATAGGAGAAAGCTCTTTTAATGCTCTAATGTTCTTAACAATAACCTTTCTGTAAGCCCTATTGGTATCCCTATCTTTAGTAGATTTCCCAGAAACGTTTCCGAGAATCTATTTTATTGGAATAATTATCAAATTGTGTGTGACTTGCTGGTTTGAGTTTGGGACGCTCAACTGTATTCGTGTTGTATGCGTGTGTCTGAGTGCGCTCTTATTATCTCATTGCAGACGGCTTCTCTCATCATTCCGGCCGTAGTCAAACTGGATTCCGGCAACTACACGTGCAGCCCCTCGAACAGTGCGCCCCGCACCATTGTGCTCCACGTGCTGAATGGTAAGAGCGGGTCTTTTGGGTGGTTGTGGAGAAAAGTGGGAGGAAGTGGGCGAAGGAGGTAAGGTCCTGGTTGGGGGAGGGGCTGTTTTAACTGTTTGTCTGTATGGCCACGCAATTGAATTAAGTTTTCATTTAGCTTAATTGAATTTTATTCGGATGCGTTTGTGTTTGGTTTGACTTTTGATTTCTGCGAAATATGCGCACAGTGGGGCAGCACCACGCCCACTTATGAATGGAAATGCCGAATTAACAAACTGAAAGTATGGAAGAAAGCAGCAGCCGTAAGCGGAGCATTTAACTAATTTTTTGTTTTCTCCTTTTAACGCTTCAGCCTGCCATCACCAGCCACTGTGCCGGCTATTTGAGAGGTTTTTATTTTGTTTACACAATTTCCTACAATGGCAAACACAATGCCAGCGAAACGAAACGAAATGAAACCAAAAACCAAACCGAAAGAGGAGGCGGTACGGGAGGAGCGGTTGCAGTTTTATTGTTATCTCGAAATGGCCACAATTGCGTTATTTGCCCAATGTCCGCCAGGCGGGAGGCAGTCGGCAACAGAACAGGGACAGGAACAAGGACAGGGACACTGTTGAGTCCGAGGACCAAGGACGCTGACAACAATGACAGTGATGCGGAGGTAAATGTCCATGACGCCGGAGAGGACGATGACTGACCTATAAATGTCGCAACGTAATGGTTAGCTATCTGTCCGGTTATCCATCTCGTCCGTCTCTATTTGTCATTTTGTTGGTTTACACAGAAAAAATCTCCATTTGCCTTTCATTGCCCAAATTAGCATATTCTGGAAGAATATCTAGAGCTAAAAACCAAAGAAATAAATATAGAAATAAGAAATTAGTGAACCATCTTTAAATGTCCTTTCAAAGGTATCTCCAGGCCTTCTTTAGTCATCCAGCTTAATTCTCATAACTTGGAGAGTAAAAAATATAATTAATTAAAAAATTCAAATTTGTTAATTAAATATCCAATTGTGGGTTCCGTTTTCTGCCTGTGCAGACTTGTTGCCACAAATTTACGTTCTGCATTTAAATCGCTTGTCCATTGCTCCTATTTCTGATCCAGTTCCTGTTCCTAGCTGTCAACTCCGACATGTGCTCCTCCATTTGCCCCTGCATAAGCCCTCTGTGAGTCCCCCAATGTGCCCCTCCATGTGCTCGTCCATGTCTGCGTTTGGCTGCTATTTGTTGCCTGTCGTTTTCCACTTAAATCACGCTACTTAAGGGCCCTTCGCCAGCTGACAATATGATTCGACCGTGCCGAGTGTCGACTCAGAGCCGGCAAAACAAATGCCGGGCGATTGTGACTGATGACACCTGACGGGGGACAAGGACTCGCAGCATGATTTTCGGGCGGACAGGTACAAGTTTGTTTTGTCGCAGGCCGGGAGGCGGGAGCTGGGTCCTGGGTTGAGTGACGATTGTCAGGCTACAAATAATGGCCATAAAAACGCCGAATGGCGGAGTGGTACTTGTGTCTAGGTCAGAAAGGGCAAACAATCGACAAAGAATATTTGCAGGGATTTTAAAATTAAATTCACAATTTAATTTGCTGTGAAATGGTTGCATTGTGCGGAGCATGACAAACATCATTTATAACACAGATTTAATGTATTTTTAATATTCGACTAATTGACGCAGATAAAGGAAAGGCTCACAGGCCACTTGCCACTCGCTTTTTGTTGATATTAAGCCGGCAAATGAGTGAAAACATGTTAAAGCCGAGGATAATGAAAAACAATGCTCCAGAGATATGTGTGGGAGTTGGCTGGCGTGTGTGGGCTCGAGCCTGGCTGAGTGCCAGACAATAATGCAATGGGCCCTCGCACGCTTTTTTACATAATTTTAATAACATTTTCCACGAAGCCCATGTGAGTGCGAAAAGGTTAATAAACTTAATGTCGATGCTGCGGCATTTTTGCCATTTTTTGTTGCCACAGCGCTGCGTCATGACAAATGATTATTAATAACTTAATGATATTATCATTTATTTATTCAGGGATTTTTATTTTAATTGCACTCCGCTCTGTGATTTATTAAATCAGCTAGGACTGGCGCTGGCACCGCACCGGCCCTAGTTGGTGGCGTAATTAATTTGCTTATTGCTTGCACTTTGTGAAGTGGCAATGTCAGCGTGCGGTCGCCGGAACTTAAATTTATTCAATTTTAATAATATTAAATAAATAATTTCATGCATATTCTACAAGCTCCCGGGAATTGATAACTGATTCCGCAGACCGCAGGTCGTTTTAGTCTCATTTTCAGATGACTCACAGGATTTTGTTACCGATGCGTTGCCGTCGGAAACACGAAGTGGTTGTGGTAATTGGCACTCGGCTTAATAATGGAAAAGCTGCTGCTGCGAAACTCGTAATTAACTCGGTCTAATTGTGGTAAACTTGTCGACTCCTTATGTGGCAAGGAATATGGCTTGAAAATACTTTATAGAAGGGAGCTTTAAATTATATTAATTTACAAAGCAAACAATTTACAAATTTTACGAAGCTTTAAAATTAATTAAGGAATTTCATACATCACTAATACATATTTTATTATTTTTAATATTTTATTATAATTAATATTGAATTCCGCTACGAAAAACTGTGTTTAAAAACTTTTCCCATTTTACTTTTAAAATTATTTTCCACCCTTTTTCATGTTTTTATTAATTATTTCCATTGAGATACATTTTTATTCAATTAATGGGCTTAACTTTAAGCCTTTCATGTAAGCCCTGATCATTATTGATTTTTAAACTTCGCACATTGCCGAGTTGAGCATTTAATTAATTACTTTACATTGTTTTGCCACCGGCTAATCAATATTTGGCCCTAATGAGCTGGCCGGGGATCGTGGGTGTGGGTCAGCCGGGTTTATTTGCTCTGATACTTTCAGTTTATTTCGGGGCCATGTCGATGCAAGTTCAATATTAGCTCAGTGCTCATTTCCCGCGGATGCCGCAAAAATCCATCAGCGATATTAGCCGTGCATGGAAATCGCGAAGCACCCATATGAGTGTGCCAAACCGCACAAACATTCACACAGACACACCCACACCCCCTCGTGTGTGATGTTCAATTTTGCAATAGAAATATTTAATTACAATGGACACTTTATTTATACAATCGAACACAGACGAGTTGAGCCGAACTGTAGTCGCGTCGGGCTGGATTTATTTTGCAGTCACAAAAATTGATTGTGATGGCAACGCATCGGGTGGGACTCGGGTATTTAGGGAGCTTGTTGAATTGAATTATCGAATCGCACTTTGGTGACCATGGCGGGAATAATGCTGGTGCCGAAAGCCGCAGATACTCGAACCCTCAGCTAACCCGTTTCATTTCCCTCTGTGATCGGCAGGTGAATACTCCGCCTCGGCCATTAAGTCGGGCAGTGTCAGCTGGAGAGCGCTAATTGGATGTCACGGCTATTTGCACTGGCGCAGCGTTACGGCGCTCCTGACACTTTTGTGGATTATTAAATTTGCCCTGGCCAGGGACATCTGCCACCCAAATACCAACAGTGCAGCCTGCACCGCCACCGCCACCGCAGCCGCCGCCGCAAGGACATGGAGCACAGGATCTGGCGGTGCCAGAGAAGGTGGACCCAAATCAAGGGCGGTATCTATCAGAGTCAGCGGCTCAATTAGTGCCACCAAAGTGGCCGAGGACAAGACTTGAGTTGTCCCCGGGCTGGCGCCCAGTAACTTGGATTTTACGCTATAAAAGAGGCTATGAACTAAGATTTTAATCGATATAATTACATATTATCACAGGCAGACGGACACTCATCCATGGCAATATACATCCTTGAATAAACCCAATAAGCGTGCTTTCAACTCATACTTCATTTCTATCTGAGTGTAAATGAGTGTTTAAAGTGATTCTTAGGTTCAGGCATATCGCATATTTTGAGGAAAACTCTGCAAGAATTGTGTAAATAAAATGCACAGAATTCTACTCTAACAGATAGGAGCATCAATTGGAATCAGTCATGGTTGTATCATAAATAAGTTACCAAAATATTCGCAAAAGGTGTGGAATAATTGAGATTTCTGCTAGAAATTGAGAGTAAATTGTCATAGGAATTGCCAATGAAACACGATTTTACGAAATAAACTCCAAGTAAAAACTCACTAACACCCAACTTCAATTCCCATTATCTTTCGGTTTCCTTAAGCTATAAATTGTAAATATGTATGTATAACTTATGAATACCCCTGATTTTCTAAGACTTAAAATAATCCCTACGCATATAGAATATTGATAAATGAATACCGAATAACTGTGTAAATAAGCGAGTGTTACAGCGTTCCATTCAAATAAATAACCCAAGCAAGCCAAAACCTAAATGTAAACTCTAGCTAGTATATAAAAGACTTACTACAATTTTAGACGCAGCCAGGCCGAGGAAACCCCAGAAAAAAGCCCAAACTTAATCAACTAAATAAACAGAATTGTACGGAGTTGCTCCTACGTTGCGTATACTTGATTTGCAATATCAATTTTTAAGGGAATGCAAATGAAAATTAAAATTAAATCGAAAATCAATTGAAATGAAATAAAACGAAGTGTTTGCAATAATTCTTAAGCCATTACAAATAAGTGAAATACAAATAAATAAAATAAAATAAAACTTCTTCAATGGAATCAAGCTGTTATTTATTCGACTTTCATATTATTTAGGTCTGGCCGTGTACCAACAATTTAATTAATTAAAATTTTCATCTAGCTGGATGGCAGAGGGGGGAAGCCTTGTTTTCACAATTTTACACAAAATATTTTTCCCCAAAATATTCATGCTTTACAGGCTCCTTCGTCCTGGTCAGCCCACTCATATATTCAAACACCGCCTGAGAACTGTGGACAAGTTTGTTAAATATTCATTCATGGCTTAACCGCTGTCCACACACGGAGAATTCCGCAAAAAAATGCACCCAGTATGCAGAAGGGACAGGAAAGGAAGGAAGCGACTCAAATTATTCTCACCAACAACGTGTTAAACTGATGCAGAGCTGGGAGCTCGACAAACCCACTGGCTGTCGAAATATTTCCAACCGTGGCTCAGCAGGCAACTTTTGGCAAAACGAATTCAGCAGTAATTTTCTGTGGTTATTGGGCAGGATGTGGGCGTGGCCAACCGGGCCGGGATACGGATAAATGAGTTTTGGTTTTGGCATTAGTTGCGCATTCATTGCAGCCGTCGATGACGGCGTTTTTGTGCATTTTAAACAAACTCTCTCATATTTAATTTAAATGAATTTTATTAAGTGAAATGCACACGCTAGTTCTTTGCGGAATGTATTTTAATTAACTTTAAATGAATTATAAAAACGATACACTGTTTTTTAGAATGATTGCCGGCCAATTACTCAGCTTAATTGTCGCACCCTCCGCCCTCTTTAAGAGCTGCAAAATGTCCATTAGCTGACCCAGATTTGGCCAGCTTAAAGAATTATTTCCATCTTGAAAGCTCCAGCGCTCCATTTAGTGTAAAGCATGAGAGTTTTCAGGGAAAATGCGAAAGCGCACATACAGAGAGCAGGAAAATCAAAATGAAAATGAAAATCGTTCGTGGCATTTGTTTCAACAAGCGTACGCAAAGTGGTTGACGAGCAGGCAAAGCCCGGGGACTGATGAGGAGGAGGTGACGACCCCTGAGCGGTGAGATGAGCAAGAATATGGCATAAATCAGGCTGTACATGGAGCCCAGCCAGCACCGCTGCGCTCCACTCCACCTCCGTTGTCAGCCAATCATAGTTTTCACACTCTAGTTAACATCATTGTCACCGAGTTTCACTCACTCGCAGAGAGGAGGGAAAAAATTGGTTGACGTTTGCAGTTTGTCACCCTGCCTGCCTGCCTGCTTGCTGCTCCTGTCCCGTATTTGCTGCACAATTTTCCAACGAATCTACATGGCTGGCAGGGCCACCCTTTTCGGGGAACACTCTGCGTTTGTCGTTTTTCGTTTTTAAAATTTTACCAACGTTGACATTTAAGTTAATTTGCATAAATTCACCCGGCGGCGGTGGCTGGCAAGGCTGCCTACCCTGATTATGGCAATGATGGCAAGGAAATGGACCCTGAACTCCACGGCTGCCACAGTTCCCACCTATTACCCACCTATCCCTTTGAACCTGTCACTCCGCCTATCTGCCGGTATCTTTGTAAAAATTCCATATTTGCATTCTACTTTCCCCGCTCTATCTTGCCGAGTCAGTATTAACAACTAAACGTTGGCCAATTACACAAAAAATTAACATACAATTCGCATTCAGAGAAATGCCGGAATTTGCCACCATCTGCATATACAGTGGGGCACAGAAGTGTAAAACTGTATCTACTTTAAGCTTAACCAATTTATTATAAACACGAAGGAAGCTAACTTCGGCTTGCGGAAGTTTTTATACCTTTGCCGTTAGTAGTGAGGATATAAGAATGCCGAAACATTGCAACGTAATATTATTTCAGATATAAATAAAGTTCTCCACTTGTGAGGAAAGTAGTTCTTACTGTGTTCTCAAATTACAAGCTCCCATTTCTGTGGCTGAGGCTCTTCCTTTGTTGTAATGCTTTAGGCAGTATTTTTGTCCTGCTGTCTCTTGGTCATTTGCTAGCCATGCGAATCAATTTCAAAAACAAAAAATACAATTAAGAAAATCCCAGCAATGTGTCGCCACTGCCCCGCCCCGAAACAAAAGTTTTACAGTTTCCAGGAAACGTTAATTTGAGGGCTCCAAAGAGTTTGAAATCTCTGGCAGGCGAGTGGCAATCTACAGGCCCATAAACCGCAGCTTGCTGAACTACGTGAACGTTGCATATTAATCAAATCCGCTCCGCAGCAGCGAGTTGCTGCAATTTGGCTGGATGCAGAGCGCCATAAAATATGCCAGCAGAAACCAAACAGTGCCCGCATCCAGCATACCCTTACCCCATCCCACACGCCACATTCCCCCCCGCATCCGCTGGGGATCACACTTGTCTATGCGCGTTTAGCGCGATGGCTGCCACAGGGCTTCATGGCCGGGCTGCCACCCAGCTCGTGGCACCCAATTTCCGGTGCTTGCGTAAATACATTATGCAGCTTACAACTACTTAACGGGCGGCAAAGTGCGGGCAACTCGCGGCATAAAGTGGCAAATTCAAGGTGCAACTTTTGTCGATACAAGCTCCTGCTGCTGCTTCTGCTGCTGCTGCTGCTGCTGCTGCTGCGACCGAGTCCTGGTCGCGACTCGAAAGGATGCAATAAAAGTGCACGGCAAAACTGTGAAAAAGGTGAAGATTACGCACTGAATAAGAATACGAGGCTTTCCGCTTGGGAAGGAGTGCACTGAGAGTTGGAAAAGATTTAGGAAACTTTAAAATCCCTTGAGAATTTATTAAAAAATAATTTTTATTTAAAGTGCCAAAGGAATGTTTTCCAATTTTCAGTCATAAATGAAATTAGTTTGTTACTAAAAAATAAATTGAATGCAAAAAAGGGATTTTTAATGGCACAGATTTTTAGTTTGGTATTTAAAAACTTTTTAAAATATTTAGTTAAAGTCTAGGATGTGTATTTTTTTCAGTGCCTCTGCATATGTGTGTGTCCCAAAGTTGTGCGAGAGAACTCGCACTCAACCTGAATCCAGACAGACACTTTGAGGCAGCCCCATTCACATGACAAACATGTGTGATACGCCACTTGCACCCAGCCAGCAGCCATTTCCATCTGCATTTGCAACAACAGTTTTTCTTTGGCCCGGCCCCTTGCCAGTGTCCCTTTCCGCACCTCTTCGTCAAAAGCCACGCCCCCACACACACGCCCAACCGAAACGCTCGTCTGTCAGCGTGGCATACTCATGAAAGTTAAGGACTTGCATAACTTCTGGCATTTATGTGCGCTTTTCACCTGCTTGCCAACGGCTTCACCTACTTTCCCTCCGCTTTCCCTCGGCGGCCGCCCGCTTTTCCATGCTTCATTACGCTAATGCCGTGTTTTCAAATTATTTTACATGTACCCGTCCCTGCCTCCGCGGTGCCCCCGTGTTTCTGGTGACTATTTGTTGCATACTTAATGGGGAGTGCGATGATTAGCATGCAATAAACTAGTTTAGGTGCCGTGACATAGTTGCTGCCCCGGGCATTTCTCATCCTGAGATAATCCGTTCTGGGATCAATGTTCTAAATAATCTAAAGCAGGTGAATTATTGCAGCAGATGTACATAAATTTAAAAATTAAATGTAATGTGTCTATTAAATGGTCTAATTAATAATTTTGGATCCAAGGGGCTTTGAGGTCTGATAGGTAATTTATTTCCACAATTCTGTTTAATTTATAACCATTTTATTGGCATTAAAGTCGAATCTAAATCACTTAATTCAAATTAAAATTAAATTTAACCTTCACAATGAGCTTTAAAATTACTTAAATTACAAGCTATAGGGAATTAAAAACCCCCCATTATCCCAATGTCCATTCCAAATAGGCGTATCCATGCTTTGTCAGGTATTCGCTCAAGGCCGTTGGCACACAGAAAGCCATCTAATTAAACGCATAATAATTAAGATTGGATATCATCAAATTAATGAATGTCAAAAGCAAGTCTCTGCGGCAAAGGTGATGGCCAAGGTGGGCATATAACGACAGGTTGTTTGCTTTACATAATTATTTCATTAAGTGTTTTGTGTGCGGCTCTGAGGCCAAGAGACTCTGCGGAGCTTCCAGTCGGGCTTACTGAGGGACCTTTTCACTTTTCCACTTTGGTAATTCCAGCATTTAACAAGTCGGAAAGCTGCAGACATCCCGCAGCACTCGCCTTGACCTCGGGCGCTGCCAAAACCGGAGGAGAGGATGCCAAGATGCCAAGATGCCGGGATGCCGGGATGCCAGCATGCTAGGATGCGGGGCGATGTGGCGGAGCTCATTAACAAACATTAGTTGCAAATGTTGTGAATTACTTAAGGAATTAATATTCCATGCTTCACACACACACACACCGCCCCGGGGGAGGGGCTGGGGCTGGAACTTAATCCCCCCGAGGGCTGCTGGCACTCCACCACTGCCAAGGCAGCCAAATGAGCGGCAGTCATAAGTCCTGGCTTGCCAGCACACACACTCACACACTCGCTCCTTAAATCCTGCCCGGCGTCTGTGAGTACACTGTGGCGTATACTTAATGCAAACTAATTCATTCCCCCATACACACACTCGCACACCCAATAGGTTATCATCGGCTTCATCATTAGAACGATGCTTGTCTGCAGCGCTGGTTAATGATAGTTGACCTCCCCGTAAGCATATTGAATTAATGAAAGCTTTTTGTCTGCTGACCAAGATATATACCCCGGCTTGTCCACTGTCCACCTCCTGCCTGCCAGCGAACGAGCAATCCCATCTCCCGTCGCTCCTTATAAATTGACTTGGAGCCATCTAATCATCGGTGGCATTGTTGTCCATCGAGCCCTAAGAGTGTTAAGTGATTAATAATTTAGTGCGATTTTGGGCTATCGATTTGCGGTGAATGCGGCTCTGAATGATTGACTGATCCCTGGAATGGTCTTCGTGGGATTTGGTTCATTATATATTTTAGTTGAATTTTACTAAACCATGAACAATTTAGTTCCTTTCCTAATAAATTCATGAAGGAGGAATGTAAGAGGGTATTTCCAGTGAGCAAACGCTCGAAGTATTTGTTATAATAATTAATGTCGAAATTAATATTTATAGTATGTAAATATTATATATTAATTCCATTGTCAATTATTTGTAATATCCTAATATTATACACTTCTGTACACATATACTTAAGTTGTTCAAATTCTCGTTTGCTTTAAGAAATTGCACTTTTTCAAGGGTGGCCCAGAAACAAAATCCAAGGACAACCCCAACTGCCAAAGAATAAATCTCTTGGCCAAGCCATGCCGCAAAAGTCCTGGGCACAATTTTCTTTGTTTCACTTTGAGCTTGCACCTCTTTTTTACCGCACTCTACCTCCATTCGTTTTCTCTGTCTTATCGCATTACCTACTGGCAGAAAAACACAAAAACTTTCAATTTTTCTTCACACATGAAATTGGTTCTAAGCGGCTTTCGGGGTCCTCTACTCGGACTCTGTTTTTTCATTCCTTTTGTTGGGTTTTCGTAGAATTGCAATTTTTTTGAAAACGAATTGAGCGGAAATGCAGATTTCGCATAAACAAAGCACGCACAACAAATTAAAACAAGTCATAAATGTGTGTGCTTCGGGAACCGAAAAGAATTTCTGCCAAACACAAATGGCAAACTCTTTCAGTGGCACGCGGGCGGTGGAAATTGGGGAAAAACCGGAGCATTCGGCGCGTGCCCTGAATATTCTATGGCTGTTAATTATGCCGTTGTTGTTCGCCCGGCACTCGGGCGATATCTCTGTCTATGAGGCAAACATTTCGAAATTTCCAAGATTTATTTTCGTTCCGTATGTTGGAGAGGGAAATTAGCCAAAAAAGAACTCGACTGGCGAGAGGTGTGGCAGAATATGAAAAATAACTTGCGCCTTTTTATGTGCAAAATATTGAAATATTATAGGGACGAGGGGCGGTACAAGGAAGGACTCGCCTAACAGCGACATTGGGAAAGGCAACGGCAAAGGATACCCTTGGCTTGCCGGACCCAAAGGATTCATCAGCGGCAACAGCTGTTGACTGCCGGCGCTGCCGAAAATGTTAGCATTTTGCGATGATGTATCGTCGGCATCATTATAACAGCTGCCAGAATCTACACGTAGAGAAATGGGACGGTGATGCAATTAATTTATGTGGAAAATGCATAATTAGCCCTAGAAATTATGGCCGACAATAGCAATACTCTCTCATAGAAATCAAAAATTCTGCAACCTTTTCTAAGGAAGAATTAAAAATGATAAACATATTAAAATCTTTTAAAACAGTTCCCCACATCTGATAATAAAATATTAATAATTTATATTAAGTTATCTAACATCTCCCTGTGTAGCTACCCCTTCCCTTCCTTCCCAGGTTCGGGTATGAAATTTTGAATGCGTTTTCACCCGAGCCCTGATGGGCCCAGGCCCCATTTGTGCGTGCCTTGGGTACTTGTTGTTATATTTATCACAGAAATGTACTTTATCTTTGCCGGTGCCCAATGCGCGCGGCGGAGAATCGGAGTGCCAGAGAGCCGTAGAATCGCAGCGGGATCGAGGGGAGACCCGTAACCCTATACCCTTGGGCCAGGACATTCGTCAACAGCTGCTGCTGCTGCTTCTGCGGAGGAGACCGTCCCCGGATCCGCCGGTAATTTTGCCTTTTCCCATCTGTCGGCGAGCGGATGCTGCGCAGATTTCCATGCAAACTAAATTGTATAAAAACATTTCAATGTATTGTTTTAAGATTAAACTTGCATTATGAACCCGCAGCAGAGGGCGAAAGTTGTGTCGTAAAAAGTAAAAGCAAAGCAAAGCAGCTGTTTGATTTTCACTTTTATATATTTTTTTTATATGGACGAAACATGCTGCCAGCTTGTATTTTTAATGTTGAAATCCCCTTTGATGGATGGCAATAAAAAAAGTTGCCATATGAGCGGTTGATAGAGCTGTATAGACCAAGTTAACTAGCTGGAAGCTCAATTCTTTCGATTGCTCGTGATAGAGAGCCCCAGAAAGGGGCAGGGATTCAGATTTACAGTTGCCAGGCGAATGCCACCTTACATATCAATGCACCTGGCCGCATAAATTGCAGGACGCATGTGGAAATGCCAGGCTGGCTCTGGGATATTGATTGAAATGCAATATTCTGCGCGCGGTATGACTCGCTAATTTGCATAAGTCCATTACTGGCCGAGATGACAGGCCCTCAGAGCCGGAGGAAGCTGGCCGGCCAAGTTGACCTGCATTTGACCGGCTGCGGATGTGTCCAGCTCTAATTTCAGGACCCTAATTCCATGGCATTGATGGTGACGTTGTAATATGCAAACATGTCGCCCCATTTAGGGGCGCTGTTGGGGCTTTAACTTCTGCGTGGTGTTAATGAGGAGATGTGTTCAAGTTGAAATTGAACATACTGAGGTTTTAGTCTAGAGAATACCCCAATTTTATTAAAGTTGTACTCGAAGTAACTAGTTTCCCAAGCTAGTTTCTTTCACATACGAAGTCAAGTCTCCTGCCAAACTTCTAATGGTCGTCCATTGTTATTTACTTTCATTGCTGCTCGTCATTGAAGTTTAAATAGAAGCTGACTTGCAAAGTTCAAGCTGAAAGTTGATTACTGGGAAATCAGAGAAATATTGTTTCCTGTGTGTTGCACAACCCTTTTGTCCCTTCGCAAATCTCATAAAATCGCTGCTTTATTTCATAAACTTAATTCCCCCCTCAGAGCTCGTTGCCATGGCAAAGAGCGTTCGCATTCGAATCACTCGCAACTATCTGCCTCCTTATTGTTTAAGAACAACAAATGCAGCAATCTAAACGAGTATGAGTACGAGTAAGAGTACGAGTACGAGTATATTTAATGCAGGACTTGGCAATATTGTCTTGGCCTTTGCCCGCAGAGTCGCTGTTCAAATTCAGCTGCCTTCCGTTAGGTTCGGGTTGGGATTGTGTTGCCATTGCGTTGTTACCCGACTCTCAGCCGGCAGACATCATTATTTCTGGAGTGGATGTTGCGCCGATAAACTCGCAGAGCGTGGCAGTTTCTCTCTCCTTTGGCCCGGGCCAAAGTCTCAGTCCCCAATCCTATCTCCAGCCAGACCCCTCTAGGACGGCAGCGTCATCGTCTTTGGCATCTTTATCCCTTATGCAGAAAGCGAAAAAATGGGACACAAATCGGGGTAAATAAAAACACACAGCTCTGCTTTCCGGGTCTCCAGTCCTGATGGCAATAAAAAAAGTGCTCACAATTTATTGATTTCATATTAGTAGACTCGCACACATCATGATCGCATGGAGCCGTGCCCGTGAAGGTCTCTGCATAAATTTCCATCTCGGCCCAAGAGTATGCTGCACGCTCTCCCATCTTTGTTCCCACGCAACTCAGATGTTGACGCACAACTTTTTTCCTATTCTGGGATTTTTGTTTCTTTTTCGGCTAATGCCTTGATTTCAATTTGTCTACACCGCGCTGCCGCCCGAATGTGGGTCAGCCTTTTCCCCGCCACTTTACTTCGGGCCGCCTTGCTAATTTTGACTCAGAATTTTGGGGCCAAAGAACTTGCTAATTGAATCAAATTGTTTCCTAATTGTTGTCGAGTTTCGATTTCTTTAAACAGAATTTTTTAGATTTTAAGAGAGGTGGGAAAACTTTCCACTTCTTTGGCGTTTCAGTATTTAAAATGTAAGCCAGTATTAAATAGGAAATAAGCTTATAGACTGCATAATGGAATTATGTGTGTGTTTCAGAAGTCAGAAAGATAAAATATTGTAAATAATTTATATATAAAATGTAACAAAAAGTAATTACAACCTTCAACATTTTATTTGTATTTCCATTTACTTTAGGTTCTACAAGTACTTACACTAAAATGAAGACGAACAATTGAACCATTGATGGATGACAAATACGGGTTAAAAATGTTGTTTGTAGTTTTCAGCCGTTTTCCCATCCATTTTTCTAAAACCATAATCCCTTGAACTTCGATTGTTGGCTCCCTCTGTGAGTTCAGGATGCAGCCCCATGGGGAATTATCGGATAATACCACATCACGAACACACACACTGCGACTGCCACTGGCACTGGCTCTGTGGTCCGCAAACAATTCATCATTTATGCCAAATATTGTGTTGCCTGTACAAATTATAAACCGAACTACTGAATGCCGATTTTGATAAGCTGATTTATGCTCCATGTTTAGTCTGCGGCCGCCACGTTCCTTCCCGCCGGCCCTTCGGTTGACAGGAAAATCATTAGGCTAATGTGATTGAGTGGGGCGAGTGTAAACAATAATATTGGAATTGGCAAACAAAAACGAGCACGATTTGAGCACATAAATTAAGCGGGAAATCGGTAATCCCCCTGAAATGGTCCGATATGCAAAGTCAGTCAGTCGCTGGACGATAACAAATGCGGAGCAATTATGGCCGCATTAAGCATATGGCCAAGTGGTCATCCACTCATCCCCATATGGATGCTGATGTGGAGTGCATAGTCGGTGCTCTGGCCAGGATTTACATAAATCCCACCGCATTTACTCGCATTCAATAAGCAAGCAATCCCTGGAAGGAACTGAGTCGGGAACAGTAGCACTTGACTCGGCTTTAAGGCCACTTAATAATCCACTTGGACGGGTTAAGGGAGGCCCGCCCCCCCTCCTGATTGCCCGCACCGTTGGCATTGATTTACGGGTGGACTAGCCCCAAAAACCAATCCCAATCCAGGTCCCAGCTTCAGTCCCAATCCCAGTGCCCATCGGGTATGCAAATCGAATACAACTAAATGTAAACACATACAAATGCAGTTCGAGACGGCAACCTTCGTTGGCTGTTCCATTTCTATTTCTCCGATTTGATTTCGCAAGGGCTCTAATGCCCGCCGCTACCTGGGAAGGGGTTGATTGGGCTGGGGCCTTCGGTGGACTTTAGCCGACTGGATGTCTGGCAGACATCCTTGGCAAACTTTTGCCTCGACGGCTTAACTTTTTCGCACGTGTAGTTGGCCAGCAGGAGGGCTGTTGTAACCCAGCCCCTCTCGTAGTTCAATTTAGAAAAAAACCTCTTTGTTTCTCGGCAATCCCTTAAAATGTTTTCTCAGCCCAGAACTTTCCTAATTTACCCGGTGACTCCGAGATTGGTCCAAGCAAAAGGCAGTTGGGGCATCTACTTAAAGACAATTACTCAGTGTCTAGTTAAAGTGCCTCACTTTCAATCTGAATTAATTAAAATTATATTAAATGAAGGATACTAAAATATAAGAAAAATATAATATAAAATATACTCTTTAGCCAAGTATCCTGCTTACATTTTGAAGACCACTTCGCTGATGAGCTGTCACAGTCAAGGTCCAAGGTAAACAAAGCAGGCGAAGTGAACGACTGCTGGCGGACATGCAAATGAGCTGGAAAACCTTGAAGCAGATAGATCATCCAGGTAGATCACCCAGGTATCACCACACCCACCATGTACACCCTATTTTCAGGAAGCAGACAACCGACAACAGACAACAATGGGCCATAAACACATTAACAGTAATGGTAAACAAGGCGGCAACTAAATATCTGGCAGAAGATCGCTATCCATCACACCTGCGCATTGTGCGCACGCAACCTGTTCGATGTCCAACCGCGTTCGAAAGGCATCTGCGCAGGCGCCGCGACACGCATTCGATCAGAGGTGCACACTTAGCTATTTAAATATAAAATATTACAAGAAAAAATAATAATATTATTTTTACGATAAATATAAATCTGAAAATCTGGATTCCACATCTTACTTTTTAACTTTAATTTTATTCCTTGCTAAATAAGAAAATTCAATTGCAGGCTAACTAAAATTAAATATATTGCGATGGTCCCAGAAATCTCTAGATAAGATCACCTAAAAAGTACATGAATTGATATGAAATAGTTGAAATGATCTCTTATACAATTTTAAATATGTGGGAATAATTTTACAAAAATCTCTAAACTATCTTATCAAAATAAACCATAAAATAGTTGGTAACTTCTTTAGATGGCGACACTCTTGCCGACATCCAACGTGTTCGCTGTCGAACACTTGCTACCATCAGGCGATGCCTCCGCGGCTGCAATTCTTCGGCTCGCTTCCAGGCCGCTCGCGAAGTGGCCAAAATGGGTCAGGCTATAAAAGCCCGGGTTCAAGGCGATCGCCGTTTCAGACAACGCCAGCAGCAGTCGCAGCAACAACGCAGTAGCCACTTCGAAAGCAGCCAGAGCCACGGTGCCAAGTGAAATCCGAAGACTCTCGAAACGAAAGTGCCCATCGATCGAGCGTCGAGAAAAGAGAGAGCAATTTTCCAGTGTAATTTTTGGGTGAATTTCTAAGTGAATTGTGTGCTTGACAATCGCGTGCTAAAATTTGCAATTTTTCTAGTGCGACGAGCCAAACCAACTCGGCCGAAACTGTAATTAAAGTTTAGATTAATTGCATCGAACTCATCGAACGGAGAGACAGCGGATAAAACGACAGGTGAGAGGAAATGTTTAATTGCAAATGTCCAGCTCAGTATTTAAAAGAGGTTTTGAAATGGGAATTAAATTGGTACAATTAATAAATTAAATAAATTTGATGTTACTAGTTTAGACTTATGAAATTTAAAGATGATTCAGTTAAGGTAAAGCCACAGAGATGACCAGGGGAGAAATTTTGATGATTAATATCGTTGCATAAAAATAACTTATTTTGAATGGTTTATTTTTAACATTATTAAATTTAAATAAATACGTTGCTTACAGTTGAACAAAAACAAATAACTATGATGTAGCTTCAATTTAGCTAACATTTTCACAATTGTTAGGCATGTCAGAAAACTGCACAATCACTTCCTGTCAAAACCTTAAATCCAGCAGATACAAATAATCCGCAACGCATATATAGGCATGCATTCGACTAGAATCCAGCAGTAGAAAGTTATTGACAATTGATCGAATGCCACTATTCGGCCTCGAGTCGTGCCGTACGTTTGTTTGTCCAACAAATTGGGGCTATATGGCCAGAGCCAAATATTTGGGTCAGGCCAAAAGAAATAACAGAACTCGGGGCATAAACCCGGCAACAAGAGGCAAGAGGGGGGATTTCTGTTAAACGAGTTAACAACTTTGCATGAAAGAGCAAACAGAAACCCATCGACTGGACGGAGCGTGGAACTTGTCAAAGCACCTGGGAAAAGAGGCGCGGAGGCGGGGAGGGCTGAGGTGTGGCGGGCACACACGCACACACCTGGAAATGTGCATTCAGCCAAGTTGGTTCTTTCGAAGCCAGCCGGCGATGATGGCCGCCCACTGACCCAAATGGGCGCCCGTCGACTGTCAGTCCAAAGAAATACGTTTTCGAGTGCCCCTCGTCCACGAAACCACCTCCAGCCTGGCTCTGACTCTGGCTCTGGCTTTGGCTCCCATTGAAGTGGAGGAGGCCTTGCGGCCGTTTTGTCTGTGGCCTTGATTCGATGTGGGTCTTCGGCTCTGCCTTGGCTGACTTGGCTGCTGCCGTGCTTCTGGCCTGGCCAATTAACGCCTGCCTTTTGGCCAATTCCCATATAGAATTTATTTATTTAATTGCCTGCCAAAGGTCACGATTGTTCCCCATTTGTTTACCTATTCGCCAGGGCTCTTTCTACGTCGCTTTCATTCACTGGTTGCTTTTGGCATTTTTGCGGTGGCCGTTGCTGTTATTGCTTTTGTTGCTGCTGCTGGTTGTCAAGTTGAGCGAGGTGAAAGTTTTTCTTTGAAGCTGTTAAGTCGTGTTTAATACATTTTATGTTTGGGCCGAGGCCGAGTCAAACTGAATTTGTTTTCTCAATTGCCGTCGGCGGGAGAATGTGCAGTGATTTCTGTTGCTGCGATTGCTCCAGCAGCCACTCTTGGCTTAAACAAAGCGAATCCGGGCAATGACAGTTGCAATTTGGCCATCAAGAGCAGCTGTCTAATAACCATAATGGCTGCAGCAATTGCAAGTGCAATTTGTTCTGCTTTCGTGCGGTTATCACTGCATTTCGGGGTCAGTAAAAGTTTCGTATGCACGGCGTTTTCCCCACCAAAGTGGATCCCCGACCTGTCCTGGCATTGCATCATGCTGTTACCGAACAATCAATAAAATCCCCGCCTCACGAGCTCTGATTAAAATGCAGCTCAGCCGACGGCGGTCGTTGGGTGTTAGGCAGCTGGCTTCCTCCAGGGTTCGCTGACCAGCAGCGCAAACGAAAGACTTAGGGCACAAACTCGCTAGAAAGCCGCGGCGCATTCCCATTAGGGTTAAGCACTCCCCAAGTGCCGCGCTTAAGCATTTAATTAAATTTTAACTTTTCTTGGTCAATAAACCTCGGCTCCGCTTGATTCTGGCCAAAAAGAAAGTGAAACGTGAATATTCGAGGCTGCCAGAGTTTCTCTGCGAGCCCAGCCGGAAACCAGTCCGTGACAGTCCAGAAAGCCGGCTAAAGCAGCCCGCAGAATGACTCAGGGCCCCTTCGTTCCAATCCGATCCAAGCCGATCCCAGCCACTTCATTCCACTCCCAGAAACAGAAGACGGCAAAGAGCTGGAGCCAAGAGCTGGCTCACTGGCTCATTTACCGCAAACCACGAACGTTTTACCGCTTTCTCATCTTTGACTTTGACCAGGGAGCCAGTGGAGCGTGCTGTGGCACGAGACCGCAAACGAAACTGAAAATAAATACATACTTATTCGTCTGTTGGGGGAGAGTATCTTCTCATAAATTACAATGATATTTCTCGGCCAAAGAACTTGGTTAGTGTTACACCCCCGCCCTCGGAAATCGCTGTTTCTCCCTCGCCGTCCACAGCGGTTTCCACACTTTCTAATTTGCGACTTTTGACCAGCGGCAAGTGTAATTGCTGCACTCTTTATTTCTCTATTGAAATGCCTGTGCCTCGATTTTAATTGCCGTTTTAAGGCAGGCCATGAAAGTAAGAGTTGCGTGCGGGGCTTCCAATTAGAGTTGCGTGTTTCTCTCTCGGCGAAAGATGCGCTTTTCGCCGGAGCTAGTTAGGCGGAGAACTAACGTGGCTAAATTATGTCATCAAGCCGATCACGAAAAGTGGCTGTGACTAATTTGGCCATCACAGTTTCGCCTGAGCTGAGCTAAATGGCCGAGCTCCCTCCTCCATTGGATGCAATCAATAAAAATTTCTCTGCCACACATTCCGGCTATTAATTACCATTATCTCAGGCAGTCTAATCGCTGGATCACGCCTCAGGAGAGCGCCTGCTCCAGCGGCTTTCTAAATTTACATGGCAGCCATAATTTCCACGGAACTGGGTCGAATTGTGTCACAAAGCCATCAGGCAGGAGTCCGTGCGATATACTAGCTGCCCGATTAATGACCCGACAATTTACATTTCTCTCTCCCAGCCTCTCTATGCATGTATGTGTATATTCTCTGACTGAATGACCCATTCTGGAAGCCCGTTTCTGTGGCCGGCAATTAAATGGAAATCAATGCAATCTCTGCCATTGGCATTCCGCAGCCTCGTTGGCTTTATTAATTGTAACGGGAACCTGCTGCATGACATCTGAGCGAAAGAACCGCTAGTTGGAGCCGCTGAAACTGGTTCTGGCTCTGGTTCTGATATCTTTACTAGCTGCTCGGGAACGCAGAAAGAGATGAGCCTCTTTCATTGGCAGTTCCATTCTAATTCGCTTCGATGGAGCGGCCCATTGTGAGCGGTTTCTGATGCCAATACCCGTACTCGTAATATCGCTAATCCAGCAGAGTTGCGATGATGTCTAATTGCCGGCACTTGCCACCTTGCCTCACCTGTGGCGGCTTTCTACGTACGTTGCCCAACCTGCAACCTGCCACTCGGGTAATTTCCCTGCCTCGAATGCCATCTTCAATCCGCGGCCCGGGGGCCTTCATACTGGGGAACAGGTTCGCTTTGACCGACACCTTAATTGGGAGCAGTTATACCCGTTTCTGGATGTTTCGGAAGCGACTGAAGACGCTTCGGCTTTAATTACAAGCCGCTACAACTTTCTTATCTGGTTTCCATGGAAATTGTAACAAATATAATGGGAAAATTTTGACTACGATTCGGAAAACCCCGCTGGGTGACAGTTAGGAAGTACTTCGGTGAGACTCGAGTGCTGGGAGAGATAATACTTACAGTTTGTGGATAATCTGCATTATCTAAGAGATATTTGCATACAAAAGTAATTGAAACTGGGGTGAAAATGTTGTTAATAGATAGGCAGAGCAGGGAAATAATACAAAATAATGAAGTGGAGAATCTTTATAAACTATAAAATATTCTATTAAATTATTTAATTGTCTGATGTTTTCTTATCAGGAAAAATTTGAATTTGTGCCTACTTTATCTAAGAATGGATTGTATAATAAATGTTATCAGTAAAACCACATATTTTTGAGCACCGAGTCCGAAATAGTGGCTCTAATGACATGTATAATGGCCAATTGAAATCGGGCCAAGCGTGCGCCCCTCAAATGGGCCACCGCTTATTCCCATTCCCGACCCGTGCCGCGCCGTGCCCCACTCAAAATTGGGCAATGTGAAAGTGTTGTTATGCGGACGACTTCGGGCAGTCCCCGACTGAATGTCAAGCAGCTCCTAATTCCACATCTCGCCTCGTTTCAGTCGCCATGTGGAACCAACGGAAAGTGCACGCCTGCCTGCTGCTGTTCATCGTGGCCAGCAACTGCCTGCTGATGACCTTCGCCTTCCCGCAGCAGGAGGTCTACCAGCGACAGCATCAGGTGACCCAGTCGCCGGTCCAACGGGAGGAGAGCTTGGCCGCCCAGGGTCGAAAGTTCGCCGTGAAGCCAAACGCCTCCAAGAAGGTGGCCTTAGACGATATCGAGGATGACCTGGAGAGCAACCAGATTCAGGAGACTGTGGGCGGACCCGGCGGCTTCACCTGGTCCAACATGCTGTCCACCGTGATGACCATGTTCTTCAACGGAGCCATCAACCAGGCGCCCACCAAGTCCGACGATGTGGACAACTCGATTGGTTTGGGCGGCAGTCCCTGGGCCAATGTCATCTCCATGGGTGAGTGTGGCTCTGTTTTTATTAAAAGTTATTTAAAGATATAGGAAATATGATAGAAAAAAAAACTTGTTTCCCACAATAAACCCACTTCTGTATCTCCGCAGGTCTTCGCATCATCAACACCTTGCTGGGCGGCGGAGCCCCCAGCGATGGCATCGATAAGGTCGACAACGGCGGATCTCCCATGCAGGTAATCGATCGATCCATTAGCCCCTAACAGGTGTACACTCACTGATTGCTTTTGTGCCACTTTTGTTTTGCTTTATCGTAAATTGCTGTTCGATCGTTACCGTTTTCGTTTCGTTTCGTTCTGTTTTATATCTTACATCTTATGCCTTATACTGATACTGATTCCGATACTGATTACGATTCTGGTGCCTGGCTCTTCTTATTCTCTCGATTATGTTTGTTTCCCGCCTACCTCCTCTACCTCTACCTCGCTAATAATCGCACAGGGCATATTGGTGGCTGTGATGTCGGCCGTTTTAGGCTCCAGAGACCCCGATCAAGTCAACTCGATGGCCAAGCAAGCTGGCGAGGTAAAACATCTTTATTGCTTTCACAACACAAAAGAATCACACCGAGCAACAAGATTTGGGTCTAAGTTAGGGGTTTTTAACAGCTGGAAGATTAAAATTGGGTAATTTGTTGCAAGCATCAAACTCTGAATGGTCATGCACATAAATGTAGAATCCAAAATTAAAATGATAATCTGGAAAGCCAATAGTAATTGTAGAGATATAGCCCCTTTATAACGTATATATATCATATATACCATATATACGCCAATGTCTGCTTTAAAAAAATGTTAATTTTATGAATTTTAGTTCTGTTTATAGAACAACAAAACGGTTAATTTTGAAAATATTAAAGTGAACAGTGAATTAGAAATTTCCACCTTTTTTGTTAGCTCTTGTCTCTAGGAGATTTGTTTCTGTTTTTATCATTATTATAATTATTATTATTATAAATTAAATTATACCTTATTGTGCTTTATTTTAGGATCTGCTTGACATTTAAGAATGCTTAATAATTTACGCTCATATAAAAGCTTTAAAACATCGATTTTACTAATTTAAATTACCTTAAATGGAAGTTTGGATATACTTTAAAGCTGGCTTAGTTATTTAGTTAAATAGTTCAATATATTTCATGGTAATGCCCTAATCTTGTTGCCCAGTGCTGAGAGTGTAAATTGTTCCAATCCACACTACACACATACACATGCATTTACACACTCATACACACACTCCTCTGTATTGGCACAAGCAAATGCAAGACTAATTGACTAATGCTTCCTCTACCTCCGCACACACCACACACCACACACACTCCACACACTCTCCACACACACCCAACGCCACTGAACATCGCTACCCCTTCCGCATCCACAGTTCATACAGATCGTGATGAACCTGCTGGACGCCCTGAAGACCTCCTTCTCGCACCGCTCCCTGGCGGCCCGCTCCCTGGGCAAGCGGGACTCGGTGAGCGACGCCGTCGTGGCCGGCATCTCCCTGATGAAGGGCTATGTGCGCACCTATCGCAGCTCGGAGGCGGACCAGAACCAGGACAAGTGCACGCAGCGCTACATGTGCGATGCCAACACGGAGTGCGTGCGCGAGATCGGCGGCAGCAGCATCTTCTGCCAGCTGGGATCGTAAGTTCACGAACTATATAGTAAGTTGAAAAGGATACTAAAGAATCTCTACTATCAACAGTTATGCCACCAGCTACGTGCTGGGCCGCAGCAGCGGCAGCAGCTTCGAGGAACTGTACGACGCAGGACGCAGGGGCCGCTCCGGCTTCGACTGTCGCCAGCTCTATCTGGAGTGCAACGAGGTCTAGGTCGCGGCCTCCTGGCCACCCAGCCATCGCCCGCTGGACTCTCTCTAAACTAATTTAAATTAATTTATGACTTCCACCTAGACGTTAGCTATTTATATTATTTATTTAAAAACTCTGTATTTATGGACGCCGGCAAAATGTGAGTTGCTTCTCTTAAGTTGTCAATAAAACAAGATAAAAAACTTTAAAATTAGAAGCATTAAATGAGTTAAGAGGTTTTTAATTTAAAATAAAGATGGATATTGAATTTTAGTCATTTTGTAATGTGTAATATTTAATTCAAAAATTTAACAGCTTTTAAGGCTAAACAAAAGGTAAAAGCTATAAAAATGGTGCACTGCTTGCATTAGTCTCAAAAGCCCAAAGCAGAAAGCTTCCAAGTCTAGCTCCAAAGCTGCCTGCTGCAAATCTCATTCGTTTCTATAGCCATCTCTTTCTCTGCTTGTGGGAACAGAACGGAGTTTCCGGTGTGAACAGTATGAAGGTGAGAACAGAGTAAATTACTAAATATTTAATTTAAACAACAATTATTTAATATTATTTAATTCTTGCAGGGTATTAAATTAAAATCAATTAATTATACATACATTCTTTAATAGTTTAGACTTGTCGTTAATTGACAAAGCGTCAACTTTTTCAGAAAATTTTATAAACCAATTTTATTTTATAAGAAATATTTTTAAAATTATATATTTTGTGAAACCACATCAGGTGCCGAATTTATAATCAACCAAAAATGAGACACAAAATGCTTTAAAATTCATTTTAAAAGAAAAGCGAAGTGCTGTTTCTTGACTTAATTTAAGACCGAATAATTGCTTTCCAATATATTTTCTAAACTTTAAGAAATACATTCGAATTCATCAATCCCTTTGCTTCTGGTATCTTTTAATTTTACTTGAAGACACGCAGTTCATCAAACATATTTACTTATAAACACAAAGCAATGGTTACTTTAGCAGTTATTACATTCCCTGAAACATATTTCACAACTTTCCCCAACTAGAAGTAGATGGACATTGACAATCTCAGCAAGCCAAACAAGCTGACGACCATAAAACAATAAAAGACGCTGCTGCTACTGCTCCTGCCTCCTTTGTCCTAGATGAAAAACCATTACAACAACCGGGCTTAAGCTGAAAGGTGTGTCCGTCCCGTCCACTCCACTAAAATGCAGTTCCTCTCTCCTTGAATTGTCAACTCGGCCTGGCAGGAAAGTTGCCGCCTCTTCGGAGTTGCTGTGATGCAACGTAGTCGTCTCGGTCGTTGTCCCGCTTCTTATTGCTTATCAACATTCAGCAGCAGACTTGCTCGACTTTGAGTCCTTGCCACAAGGGATGCGCACGTGAGGATGAACAGGATGTGGGGAAAAATAACAAATATAAGATATATATAAATTATCATTATATAAGTTTTTTTATATCGCTTGTGTTAAACAGTATTTGTTCATAATATTTAAAGGTTAAGATGCTAATATAGATTTATTTTTTAAATAAATATGATAAGTAAACATTCCAAAGGATACCCGTTTCACGGCACGCTCTCAGCTCTGAATGTAAAGTTTCTGGCAGGCAATTTGGGTAAAACAAACAGGAAAACTTGAGATGCCAGCGGCAGGGAGAATGTCTTGTCTCGTGCCACTGCGCAGCTGCAGCCGTTCGCAAAGTTTTTGCCATTTTGATAAATGCCACAGCACAGCTGAAATTTATTGGACAGCCGGCAACGCCGACGCACAGAAAATTGCAGCATGCAAATGCAATGTGGGGGAAAGACGGTTCTGCTGCAACTTGGACTGGCACTGGGCTAGGGAGTGTGTGCTCACTGCTAACCCACATTTAATGGGCGGGCATGGCAACATTTTGTCCAAGATGAAGGCACTGCTCTCCTGCAGCAGTGGCAGCCTCCAAAGTTATGATTAATTTGTGCGGCCAAGTTTTTGTAGCCCGCCCGCAGCCGCCCCCCGAAAAGTTGCTCCATCCCCCATATTCGCATCGGCATCCGGCGCCGCATCCGCATCCAAGCTGCTATCTGCAGGAGCAGCACAGGGAGCACAAGGAGAACACTTCTGCTGGAAGCCAGTAATTAAAGGCTCTTTGGACCAACTGGCAACTGGCAACTAGGAACCGGCGAGCGGCTGCGATGCATCGCTTAAAATTCCATTTAATTACGTTGAGTGTTGAATATCTTTAGTGTGCTAATTAGAACTGTGAGCCAAACTTTTCTCGGACACCCAATGCACTGGCTCTCGCTCTCGGTCTCGTGCTCGCAGTCGCTCTCGGAAAATGCAGAAGGGAAGCTCGGGAAAGCAAGTGAAACAATCGAATTTGGACAACGATCTAATTTGCAGCAGAAGTTCCGGCCGAAACGAAGACGGCTGTCTGGGCCTGACATTTTTGCCAGACTGCTTAAATTGTTTTACGCAGATTATAATTTACTTCTAGTTGTTTGCGGGAATTAAGCCGCCTTGCTGAAATCTTGGACTATGTTTTGACAAAAGTTTGAAGTGCTGCTCAAATGGCTCATTGTTTTTGCCGGAATTTGCTTCGGGAAGTTTGCCAAGAATCCGTGATTATCCAATTAAAATGCAATGCCGTAAATTAGTTTGAAAATTCCGCTTGTCATAACAGTATATATTTTTTTAATGACTTTAAGCCGGATCAAATTTATTTTCGAAATTGTCATAAATCTTTCCATAGACGCAATTCAATTAAAAACACTTTACCGCCCAAGGCTTTTCATGTTACGGTGCCACATTAATAACCACAAATAAAAAGCAAATGCGATTAAACGATGTGATGGAATTTATACCAGTTTCTCTTTAATTTCATTTAGTCAGAACTGTGAATCCAGGGGATAATCTTTTATCTTAATTCCACTTAAGTTAAGGCAAAGGCAAGCCAGCAGAAGTATTTCTCTGCAGGGACTAGCTAAATATTTAATATGACTAAAGGTTTTCGTGTTGATCCCAGCCAGGCTAAAAATGCAACAATATTATTTTCGGCCTCCAAAACAAAGAGCCTGTCTGTCAGACTCATGCTGAGATAATAACTTTTTGCCAACAAAAGCCGAAAACTATTTACGGAAAATCCTAAGGGAAAACCAAACCGCAAATCAACAAACACACACCGATGGTGCTTTTGCACGTGCGCCCAGGTACATAAATGTCCATCAAAGTCACTGGCAATTATTTCGATATTTGCACAAGCATTTTTTGATTCGATTTCCATGTTGGTTTTTCCCCAAATCAATTCATTCAAATGGTCAAAGTGCGAAAATCTGTTTGATAACCTCAATTTAAGGACGAAAGCCATGCAAAAAGGAGAAAATCCTGAGCGACAAACTGTGAAAAGGCCGGCAAAAAGCAGCGAATTGAATGTGTTTTGCAAAAATATTTTAGCCCGGGGCGCTGAACCGAAATTGACCTATTGAAAATTTAATGTTTGCATACAACAATTTCCTGCACAACAGAAATAACAATGGCAACAACGAGCACGGCGAGTAAGCCGAGTACAACGGGTACGTGAATGTTCTGCTGATGCTGACAACTACAACGGGCTGCGGGCCAAACGTAAAAATACAAAAAAAAAAATATACGGCGGAGAATGAAACCCAAAACAAACCACAGCCCGGCCGGAGGATCCGCCGGAGGAGGTCGCTCCCCGGGAAGCCGAGCGGGCAGTTAAATCGATACACTGAGCGTGTGAGCGAAGCAAACCCAATACTGGCGGAATTTGCATTTGGCTTTTACCTTGCCCGGCCCTGGCCCAAGCACCACCCAGCGAGAGGACACCCCAGCCACCCACTGACACACAAGTCCTGCGGCAGTGTGCGGGGCATGTCAGTGGTTGTCACCATCAGCATCAGCGTCACCCATTGCCATCACCATCCGAATCACAAGCGCCGTCAGGCCCGGCGATATTGGCTTTTTCCGCGGGACCCGGGAGACTCGCGGAGAACGGGGAGTCCTTGGTTCCGGGCCTGTGTGGGGGCGTCACTCTGGAAAAATCAGAAGGCGCCCCGGCATCCAGTAAACGCATTCTGCGCCAGCTCCGGCCCCTCCGACCGTTTCCAATTTTTGAGCCACGCAAAGTTCGCGAACGCCACCGTGTCTTGTGTCACATGTAAAGCGTGTATTTTTTTTTCATATACATATATTTTTTTTTTTTTTGGAAGCGAAGCATGTTTATGGCGTGTTTTATTATTTTATTTGGCATTAATGGCAAGCAGTCGCAAGCGGAGAACCTTGAGATTTAAATTAAATTTAACTCAGAGCATTTTCCATCAATTTATGATACAGCCGCGACCCAGATTTTATGACACTGTGCGGCGCGCGTTTGTGTCCATCAATTGACAGGCGATTTTCCGTTCAGTTTCGGACAAGTTGGAATTGCTAAAATTCGCAGAACGTTTTTCCAAAATGTACAAACTATCATCAGGGGGGAATTCACCCACTTTCGCTCTGACCCGTTTTGTCAAACTTTTCGCATTCATAATTGAGGCTTGCGTGGCGTGCGAAACACTCTGAATTATTAACACTGAAAAATATTTAAAATATTTAATTGAATCAACTCGTGGCGGCGCTTTCCTGGCTAATTTCAGTGGTTTCCCGTTTGAGTTCGGACCGGAAAACATCGGAGAACCATTTGGCTGCAAACTACAGTCCGTAATAGCCAAGGGCGGGCATTTTAGCCTGATGAGCTTATACAGGCGGGTTGGGGCTGTTGTGGACTGTGGGGCTGAGGGTGTATGGGTATGGCCTTATCGACTGCCGATTTGGCCGCTAGTTGATGTAAACAAGCTGTCAAGGGGCCCAGCATCGATTTGACTTCCGAAGAAATGTTTCCTCCGGTCTACCCTACGAAATACCAGGACAACTGCCTTCGCCTTGTTCGTAGTTCAGTATAGACATGATACGTAATGGGGGACAATGGAGGGATAAATAAATTTAAAGGAAAAAACATCATGTTTTCCTTAGTGAGGGAATTCTTTTAAAAGTAAAAATATTTTTAATTGGAACTCTATTTTTATAATCTATGCAAAACTTTATTTTTTGTGAAAATTTAAGCATGGACATATGAAAAGGAGAACAACGTTTTCTAATAAACTATGTTTAAAAGTATTTTTTGTACATGTATATTCAAATAGTTTCCCCCAATACCCCTTAGCCATTGTTCCTGTTAACAAACAGCAAGTGCAGTTTGAGTTTTAATCCTCTTTCAGGTTTTACAAAACAGGGCTTAAAGTTGGCCAACTCAATTGGCCCGAATCGCTTTGCCCGCCGCCCCAACACGAATGGAATTCGATTTGGCCACTTTAATTACGACTGCGTGGGGCACATAGGAGGAGCCTCGCTTCCCCTGGCCAGAGCGTCCGCATCCGCATCCGCCGAGTGGCGATAAGTATTTTGCCTGTCCTATCTCCGCTCCCGGATCGCTGCCCCCGGACTGTTGGGAATTCGGGCAGCGCCATGTTAGTGATACTTCCGATACGTACATATATATATACTTGGCCGTTGTGTTGCTGTTGTTGCCTCTTGCTCCCGACACAAATTGCTTAAAGTGGAAAATCGCTGGCGCTGCATTTGTGAGGAGAAGGAGCGGGGCCTGTGGGGACTGTGTGTGTGTGTCCGGGACTCACGATTCCTTTGGGTTGTGCCTGCATTTATCTTTTATTGGCTCCTCCTATCTGCGCCGCCGTTTCCTTCTCAATCGAATCAATATTCGATTGATGCGAGTGCCATTATCATTTTATTATGAGCATTTATTTGCCGCCGGCTGCTCAATTTGCCAGCTAATTTTCATGCTTCGCCCGGGCAAATTAGTGCGGCCCGAAGGCCTAAGGACTCTGATTAATTGATGGGGCGACTGCCAGCACTTGTCACCGCAGCGATTTGCCATAATCTATCACACATCCTCGTCTATGCCGGAGGGGTCGAAGGACAACGATAACGGCAACGGCAACGACAACGACAACCCTTTTTTCGGCCAAGGCCATCAACTGATTTCTTTATCGACTTTGATATAAGCCAGAGATGTTTTATGGGAAATAAATGCCCGGTTGGCCGGTCGACCGGCCTGACAGCCGGTCTGCCTCATCAGCAGTTGCTACAAAGTACGGATCGCAATCTCATAAACTCGATTCGAATATTTGCTTAAGAATGTCATAAAAAGGAAGCAGGGATAAGCCGTAAAAGCATGTCTACTAAACAATTCGCTTAGGCTCTGGCCACCTCTCGATTGCCCCTGCACCCCCGCACAATAATAAATATGTTTGGGCCGTAAAAAAGTTGGCTCGAGTTCGTTAAGCCAATGGCCGAGTCGAAGTGTAAGCCGTGTGCCCTGCTCGACTTTTTTAATTGCGCTTTTGGCCAATAATTTTTTATTGCCTTCTAAACGCCGCCCGACGTGCAGAAAATTAAAACAATTGTCTGGATCGTCCTTCCCGCTCACTAACTTGGCAAATAAAGCGCAGAACGGATCGGAGCTGCGCGGCGCGTACCACAAAAGTGTAAACAACATATAATTTGATTGTGCCTCCAGTGGGTCGAAGCATTTTATAATTAAAATTTGTACTGCAATTGCTTTAATTAAAGCCGCAAGGTGAGTGCCAAAGTTTACGACCAATACAAATTGGCAACGGGCGGCGGCGTGAGCTGAAGTTGCTATAATTCGAAGTAACTTTGCTGCAGACAAAGTTTTCTTTCAAATTTATTGCGTTTCCTTCTAGGGCAGATACTAATTAGCACTGGTCGTCATGAAATCTCAGTCTGCTCTTGGCGTCCGAATGATAACTTTTCTCCTTTCCAGAATTGTCAACAAAATCTAGAGGCACAATTTATGGTTTATTTATGAAATGAAGGTTGAATGAACCCAGCACAAGTGGCGGCAGGACCTTCTTTTTTTTATCATGTGTTGTAAAAGAAAAAAGGGAGTGAACCCAACTATTTGCCTTCGCCAAGAATACACTATTATTTGGGGGAAAAGTATGTAGTACATAGATTATGAATTGAAATATCTTAGACAGCTTCTTAAGTCATAATTCTGTTGGATAAGGACACCTAAGTAGTACGATTTTTCTTGATTTCTAAGATCATATATCAATCAATTAACTATTTATATTTATATTCTAAAAGCTCCTGTGCCTCCCCCAGTTGTCAGAGTATTTCAGCTTCGGTTTTCTGCGACACCTCACCAACTTTTTCCCCTACTTACCACTTAGACATGACGAGAGAAATTTGCTGTGAAGACAAACTTGTTGTTTGTTCCCTCAACTTGGTGGGTTATCTTCAGTCAAACATCATCATCAGCAGCACATCAGCGGCGGAGCACATCATCAGCATCAGCATCTCGGCATTCAAGCATCCCAGCCCCACCATCGGCATCAGCATCAGCGACATCATCATAATTTTCTGGCTCCGCTTATCGAACTCAAAAAAGTTAAGAATAATGTACACTTCAACATTTGTGCCATAGTTTGAAAAGAAAAAAATCTGCAAGAGATTGCGGAAGGCAATGGCTGAGCGGATGGCAGTGACACTGCCAGTGGCGGGGGGAAACAAAGGCTCAGTCGAAAATAGCTAACATAACTTGGCCGAAGAATTTTCTTCTCGGTGAAATTTCCAGCTCCTTTGTTTGCCCTTCGAGTCCTGGCCAACATGGGTTCGCTGTGCGTCCGTGTGTATGTGGTAGATTTTGGTAATGCAAATGAAATGAGTTTTTGTCCGGATGCCGCGAGTATTCATTAAAAGCCCTCCGATTTCGGGGCCCGCAAATTGCACTGGCTACTGAACACAGTCGGACTGCGAAATGGCCAAATATTTATAACTGCAAACTGCGCGCAAATTCATCAGGCCTAATAGCCTGCCTGGATGCCTGGATGCCTGCCTGCCAGTTGGGGAAACAATGTGCGGTGGGATGGCCAGGAACGATGCGTTATAGTAGACCCATTCGGAATGCTCACTGGGCCGGGATTGGGATGGCCTCGCACTCCGCACTGCCACCACTTTGCAGCCCATCATCGATGCTGCTCAATGCAAATGTTGTTGATAATGATTTGCATTTACGCGCATTACACCAAACCCATTTCAGGAATGGAGGGCAGGCAGTGTGGGCGTACACTCTGCAAAAAGCAGGCCAATTGGCTCTACAACTCATGATATCACCATTAACTTTCATTCAGCAGGGATTTTTGTTTAAGGTCATGAATATATATTACATTTAACAAGAGCATCACTATCTAAGTTTTAAACTCGCTGCATAAATCATTAATGAACAGGAATATGTGCTTTCATTAAACAAAATATTTATTTAACAAAAAAAATAAGCACTTGTGTTCATGCAAATATTCAACAAAATATAAACACATATTTATGAGTGTAGGAACTGGGCTCGCTAATGCGAAATGATTTGGATTCTTCGGACAGAAATTTCTTGCGCAAACGCAATTTATCTTCCTCAAATTGAAGCGTTCCAGAGATGCATGTCCGATAAGGCCCTGACGTATTTCGTGGGCCCAGCCAAGTCACAAAAACCGGGGATTACCCCGTAACTTACAAAGGAGTGGGAGTGGGAAGGCCAATAGCCGGATGCGAGGAGCAGCTAACTTCTTCAATAATTTGTTGACTTCCCCAATTGCTTGGCTATTTGGCTGGTTCAATACAATTATCCGAAGATTTTTACTGATTTATTTGCTCGGAACTTATTTACTTTTTGGACACGATTTCGGCGCTTGGGCTTTCTACTTTCGCCTCGACTTGTTTACTGTTTACAGAAATGCGAGACCTCAAACAACAGCTACGACGCCCGGCTCGAATATCCACAACTAAAGCCAACATAAAAAAACTTGCGAAACCTAAGTGCTCCAAGAACAAGAACGGAGTGCAAAGAATATGTTTAAAAAGCCGGCAAGGAGACCCCTTCGTAACCTAGCTGGTGGAGCGCAGTGCAAGGCAAGTAGGAGGCCAACTTCGGACATCAAAGGATCGTAAAACGCACTCGTACTTCCCCACAGCAGTCGGGGGCAAAAGGGGTCCTGTCTCCGTAGCTAACCCAATTATCTGGGCGTAGGTCACCGCCAGAAGGAGCGCAAATGGTTACAGGACAAGCGAAGAAGTCTGCACCAGATGTCATTGGAAGCACTTGCCTCTGTTCCTCATGTAGTCCTTTAGTCATTATGGCAAAAGCGAAAAAAGCAAAATTAAGAAGTGCCGAAGAAAAACGGAATACCCAAATACCGTGGAAGCTGAAGATGTAAAATAAAACCATAGAGGTCAGAGGATGTTATAGTACCCTTTAAGTAGGGATATAGTGGATTCTTACTCTACTTAGAAATGGATTTCTACAAATAATATATAACGACCACACTGTTGTATAAGATGGAATCCTAAATTAAAAGAATTACTCGCTTCAGTTCGCGATAAATATAAACCTGTAAAAAATAAGTGACAAATTATGAACGTTCCTTCAAAGGGTATCAAATTTCTTCCATTGCCCGTTTGACAGCCTTCAAGTTGTCCTGCTCGTAAGTGTGAGACGAGCTTTGTAATTTGATTGCCATCCGCCGGCCAAGTCGAATGAAAATTCAAATAAAAAATCCATGGAACTGCCAGCGAGGACTGGCAGCGGCGTTTTATCGGATATTGAATATATTTAGCAAAGAGAAAGATATATATATATAAATGTTGGATGAAACTGTCACTTAAATGTGCTGGCTACACTTTCACTCTCCCTTTTATGTAGCTTATCTTAAAGTTTTATTTTTCGGTTTTTCTTGTTGTTCTTCGGATTTTACTTTGCCGGGCAAGGACATTTCCAACTGGCTTCATCTTGTTTGACTTTTCCTGCCTTGACGCGGGCCCTGCTGCCTGCTGAGTTGTTGGACTTGAGCCAGCGGGGATCCCCTTTCTCCGTTCGGCTCCTCCTCCTCCCCAGGACCCCCGGCTGTCGTCGGGCGAGTCAGTCATCAGCATCAGCATCAGCAACATAGTGAAAAATATTTACTGCCTTTCGTCCGCCAGCTCATACTACATCCTCCATCCTCCGTATTCCCTGCTCCGCCCCCAGGTCTTTGTGTTTCTTGTAAATTGCTTCGCTTACGTCCATCCCACTCGCTCCTAGGAAGAGCTCCTTCTTGACAGGACAACGACAAATTTTACGTGTTGTTTCTTATTTTTCCTCCATACTCGGGGCTTGTTCTCCTCCTCGCCCAGTTTTTTATAAGCCCGTACTCTCGGAAGACGGAGATGTGATTTCCGCTGCAATAAAATAGACTGGCTACCTTAAAGGCTTTATGACCCTTGGAATTCGCCAGTTTATGGCTTGTGTTATTTTTATGCACTCCACTTGGCCCCCCCTTTCCCCCGGCCATAAGTGTTGGCTCATTTTTGTTTTCCTTTCGTCACTTTGATGTCCTCAAACGGGGTCGCCGTGGCTGGTGATCCGGAGTCGGAGCCAAATTACCATAAAATATTAAATTATTTATGCATATCCCCATTGAGGAAATTCTCTTGCTGGTCGCCCTTTTATCGGCCACGTCAGCTAAGGGTCAACAGTGAATATCTCCCCTGAAAATGGGTTTCTCTTTGGCTTACTTAGGGTTATTTTGGCTTAATGTTGTCAAATACTTACGGTGGCCTTTGGTTTTTGAATGAACACTTCCAATGTTTTGCCACATGCCATCTGAGCTTATGATTTGGCATTCCAAATATTTTTCAAATAAAAATAGAACTGGGACTAGCATTACAAAGCATTGTTTTTGTCCTTATTTAATCTGTATGAAAAATATACAATCTAAAATTAAATATGTTCTCTTTTAATAAATGTAAATATTCAGACAGATCGCACAAATTCCTCGCAAGCTATGGCCCCCCTGGTGATGTGATGTACTATTATTTTTATCAATGGCACGCCAGAGAATGCTAACACAGCCAATCAATTAGTTAGGCTCGATAACATTCATAAATAATTTACCAGTCTGATGAGACAAACCGAGCCAACACGCACAGAGAGAACGCAGAGATTTAAATACTGTTTCACATGATTTATTGAATGCCTTTATTTATGGTGAATTTTTTATGATTCTCGTTTATTATTTCCATTTAATAATTCGCTTGCGACAATAATCTAATTATTGATTCGATTTCACAACTTGGAATGGGTTTGTGTACGTTATGCCTTAAATTGAATGTACATTAGATTAAATTCAGTATGGGGAGTATGTGAGACACGCAGAGATGGGAGTTATGGTAACGTTTAACCTAATTACGGAACCGTCAATCCAGCTCCGCAGGGCTTCCGCCGCTCTCCGCTATTTACAAGGCCGCCTTTAATTAATCTCTAACCTAAATTACGTAACTGCAGATGGCGCAAAAGCTTACAAATAATTGGAAGTCCGATGCCACGACCCCGCGGATACGGATGCGGACACGGACTCTAACTCGGATCCGGACACCGGACACCGAGGACCGAAGACCCATTCGGCGTTCAATAGGCGAGTCACGTCCAAGGTGTTGGGCCGCTGTGCATCACTCCCTGCAGCGCCCGAAGGAGTGCGAATCCAAGTGCGAGGACTCCCGGGAGACCCGGCATCAACTGGAACGTGCTCCTGCCGAACGGCGTTGTCGTCCTTGCCGCCGCTGACATGATGGCCGATGCGGAGTATTCACCTGTTGGCAATTCGACGCGGTGGCGACAGTTGCGATTAATATGAATCATTCATTTCGCCACACATCGCGGCAAATAGAATGGGCTGGGAGCTGGGAGTAGGAGGAGGAGACCCTGGACCCAAAGGCCGTTAACTCACCGCTTAGCACGTGCAGGTCCACGGACACGGAGACACTGTTCGACGGCTGGCACGTATAATTGCCGGAATCCTCTTTCCGCACGAGCGGTATGATTAATGAGCCGATCTGCAATTAATGTTTATGTTTAGTCAACTAGTCAGCCAGTCAGCCATGATGAACTGCCGGGGTCGTAAACACCGCACTTACCGTATTCTGATTATCGCCCACGGTGCCGAATATGTTACGATCCAACTGAGTGTACCAGCCGGTTCGCTCGTCCACCTCGCTGATTTTCTTCTGGCCCCGAAACCAGATTATATACTTGGGCGGATCCAGGGTTCCCCGGACGATGCAGTGCAGGGCCACCTTGCTGCCCGCCTTTACGAAGCGGCTCTGATCCCCAATCAGTTCAGTCTTGGGTGCTGTCGAGGTTTAACATTATAAAAGAGATTATTTTAAGGTGGGTAACTCTGAAGTGTCACAGAAATGTCTAATTAAGATAAGGTTTTTCCGAAATTTTATTAGTAATTGATAGTCAGTGTTAATATTTGTTTTAAATAAGCAAATATAAATCGATTTCTCTCATTAATTGGTAGATAAGAATTATCATTATCAGATACTCCTTGAAAGTCTTTATATTTCGTTAGTGATAAAGAAATTTCCGGGACACCATAGCTTATGATTTCAGGGATCAACCCCGAGCACTCACTGACTATCTGCAGGTGCACCTTGGCACTCAGCTTGGGCTCCGTTGCCATTTGGCACTCGTACCAGCCGGCGTCGCTTGGCTGGACGTACTTGATCTGCAGGGACCACGTGTAGTCGTGATCCTCCTGAAAGATCGACTGGAAGCGCTCGTCAGCTATGAAAGTCGTCTCGTCCACACTGATGATGTGGTTGTCGCGCATGCGCACCCACGAAACGGGTTTGTCTGACAGGCGATGGATCTGAAAAAAAAACGGGAAAATGCTCAGGACATTATTACTTCTTCGAGGTTAATCTGTAAATTTATGATATTAATTAAATAGCTTTTCATATTTTATCAAATTTAAATTACTTGACTTAATCTTCCATTACTTTAAGGGCTTTTGCTTCTCTAAATGTAGTTTTCTGTTAAAGCATCAAAGCCCAAGCAGGCGGGCATTCACATAACTATTAATATGTAAATCACTGACAATCTGCCGCTAATGAGCTTTCACATAACACAGATTGCATTCGATGTGGGCTAATCCATACATGAATAATTACAACGGAAGACGAACTAATCCGGCCACGTTAGCTTGTCGTTTCGGTGTTAAGTTGCAAAAAATGTGACGGCTCCGGCGTATCAGCGGACGTGAAATCTGGGATCTTAGAGAAGGTCTGGGTCCAGGAAATGGAAATGAGGACGGATTCTGGGGATGGCAAAGCGCGTCTTGTGCTAAAATATTCTTACAGTTTGCGCCCTGCTTTTGGCCTTATTTTCGTGGCCCGGCTTTCTGCTGCTTTAGCCCGGTTTCTGCTGTCGGCTGTGGTCCAGCACAGATCAGCATAATTTCATTTGCATATCAACAATTCATTCTGTTTACGTTTATTTTTTATGACGTAAACAAGCGCCCATGCTTCTATTTACCGTTTACAATTCCGTACATCTTATACATATATATATGTATAAATGTGTGTATATATTTTTACTAGCCTCCTTTCAGGACCTGTTCTTTGGGCTTTTTTAAAGTCTATTCTGTGGATATCCTCGCAGGCAGGGAAGCACCTACGTACGCATGTAAATTTGATGGCTGCTGTGTAGCTGTGTATGTAGAATACATTGTGCAATATGTATGCATGCAAATAAGTGTCCTGTTCTGTATCTGTATCTGTGTCGTTGTCTGTATCTGTGCCTCTGTCTCTGCACCCGAATCTGCGGATGTGTGAAGCGTGTCTGTGTGCAATATGTAAATGCTAGTTGTATCTCCGGCCCGTTGAAATTAAAAAGGAATCCAGAAGCGGAAGGAGGGGCTCCGGCTCTGTCGCTCTGTCGCTCGCCTGTCTTCGTTGGGTTTGAGTTCCGGGGAATTTGTAAGTGAGTCAGGGTCGTCTGCCTCGAGTGGTTTAAGCCTTAATGCAGAAACTTAAGTCCTTGGCGACGTGTGCGGCTTTAAGTTTGGGCTAATTCCACACTGACATTTGTGTATTAGGATGTATACTTTTATGTATATCTATATTGTTTTTGCTCGTCACGAAATGCTATTTAATTAAAAAAATGTTTTCAGTAGTGGACTGTGATTCCTGACTTCTAATGGTTCATTAATTAGCAATTTAATTTAATGTGGCAGACACTTATTTATTTTACAACAATCATTTCATATTTTACTTTTCATTTAATTATCCCTTATCAACATATCAGAATTTAATTCAAGAAATCCATTTATTCCCATATTTTATACTCTCATTTATTTAAATATAAAAAAATCCTGTTTGCACAATCCCATTTATGCAATGTGTGTTTTGTGCTCGTCCACTGTAGCCCTTAATGACAGCTTTCTTTAAGCAGCTTTGACTGTTGGCAGCTATTTATGACACGTGACATTTAATACAAATTTAATATTCGCAATTAAATGTAATCTCGTATTAAAACCCCTTTTTCTGAGCGAACCTTTAAGGCTTAACCGACTTATGTCACACGCCGCGCACAACCTCAAACCAAACCGACCCAAGCGGATTGTGTGACCCACGACAACAAATAAAGGCAACGAAAAGAAAAAAATATGCTTTTAAATAACAGCCAATATACATAAAACATGTTAAATAATTTGTATAAAGAAGGCACGCGTGATCTTTAAACTCTACAACTTTAAATTTTAAAGTCAATAATCCCTATTTAAATTTTTACTCTAAAAATCATTTATTAATCTTAAAAAATCTTCGGACAAATGGCAAATGTGTTTAATTTTCCCAAGTGTATAACTCACCTGGCACGGCATGTAGGCGTGGTTTCCCATCTGGGCGGTGATGTTTAGCACGGGCATTGTTAGGTTCCGACGAACCGCCGGCCCCGTCCCATCCGCCGCCTGCCGGTGGGCCACCAGGTACGAGTGCTGCTCATTAAACATTCGCCGGCGCTGCTCCTCCGGCGACATTGTCACCGCTTCGAAGGATGCGGCTGCTGCTGCCGCCTCCGCCGCAGCCTTCGCCGTTTCAGCTGCCAACTTGGCCGCCGCCGCTGCTGCAGCATCCGCAGCGGCGCGGTAAGCAGGCAGATCAGCGGCCGCAAAAACGGGAAATGGCGGCAGGAATGTCGGGATGGAGAAGCCCTTGGTCAGGGAATTCTCCACAGCCACCATCTTGCCGCTGGCCTCGATGGAGTTGTGCACATCCATTCCCATTTCCGTTTCCGTTGACTTCTCCGTTGATGGCGGATAAATTGTTGATATGAGCAGCTCTGCTGCTGCTGCGGCTTGTGTGGCTGCTGTGGCAGTGGATGTTGCTGCTCCTGTCTGTGCCTCTGTTTGGCCGTCTGTGGACTGAGTAGTTAGCCCAATTTGTGCTGACTGGGTCGTTGCTATCGCGGCTGCTGCCACATCTGCTGCTGACGTGCCCCGGGCCACTACGGCCGTGCTCCGTGAGCTCGTTGCCTCGGTTGCCGCTACTGCTAGTCCTGCTGCCTCTGCTGCCACTGCCTTTTTTGCTGTCGTCAAGTTGCTGGCTGTCGTAATTAGATCGTTTTGTGTTGTCACTGGCCTATCTGGCAAAGTGGATCTTGTGGCCGTCGCTGGCTGTATCATTGCCGCTGGCTCCTCCGGGAAGCTGCAGGTGACAAGCTCTGTAGGATGGACAGAATTAGGGAGAGTACCTTTGTTTACAATGTGTTTGCACTGGCCGCTAATTAAAGGTGAGCGCATGGGATTTAAATGGAAGATTAAACAGAGTTCTTCAAAAATATTTTTGTGGTTGTGCGACCCAAGGGCTCTATTAATTACACACTTCTTGGGCTTTTAATTTAAAAATTATATACAAAAATTCAAAACTTAATTAGGTACTTTTAAAACATAAAAATGTAGACAGATTTAATGGAGACAAAACCGACTTTATTATTTAGCTTTAGAACCTTAAAAAACAAGGACTTCAACAAAATTAAAATTTGAAATTTGTTAAGTTTTGTTCAAAGTCCAGAATGGGTATTCAATACATATTTTTGATTGTTAAATATCATTCAATAAATTCTGGGGAATTTAAATGGATTGAAAAACTTTGTTTGTCATTAATTAAGCCTTTAATTGAAATGGAAATTAATAAACAGATTTATCGATTATTAAAGACTCAAACACAATCACAAACCATAAAACCATCAGCAATTAAAATGAAAATTTGTTAATGATTTATTATATATATGACCCACAAGAATATTTAAACATTTTCAATGATTGAAAGGGTAATTATTATTTGTTTAAAATTTTGCTGGACTAAAGAAGTATACTATATCCATATCCATATCCGCCAAAATATTCAAAGGAAATCTGGGTTCCCCCACCCTCAAAAACAAATTGCCATGGCAAAAATTCCAAAATATCAACGACTTATTGCAATATGTAGCATAATGCCAGGCAAAGAATCCTAAATAAATATAATAAATACTTGTCGCGCACATCAAAGCGAGTGGAAAATAAGAAAAATTATTGCAATCGGCTTTGGCAAGGTGAATGAATTAAATTCGGGTAAAACAAATGGGATGCCCGCGCTCTGTCGCTCTGCGGCGAGTGTAGTAGGCCTGTCGCACACAGGCGCACACTCAAAGGCACATGTATTTCGTTTCAGTTAATTTTCAATTACGCTTTTATGCTAATTAAAATCATAAAAATTTGCCGCTTAATGTCACTGCCTGTGGTGGCTTTCATTTAATTCTGTTCTCTCTCTTTCCGTTTTCACTCGTATATATACTTTTTTTTTACTCCCGTACACTTTTTGCTGTTAAAAGTTGCTTGTTTTTTCGTAGCTTTGGCCGCCTTTTCCTTTTCCCACCGCCGGTTTGTGTTTCCCTTTTAAACTTTTCCTTTTTATGTTTGCGACTTTGTGCCCTAGAGGAAAATTTAGTATAAAAAATAAATGGTAACTTTAGCCTCATAATCATTTCATATACACGTGCACCCGTCATGTCCTTGGACCTACATAATCAAAGCCACACACCTCTGTCCAGTTTCCCACTAGCACCTGGCCGTACATCAAATGAGCTAAATAAATATTTGTGTTTATGAATATTATTAATACTATTTGACCTGGCTATCAGTATCGCATTTTTAGCTTAAATATTTACCTAGTCGAAGGACTAAACTAGAGAGAGAGCATTTTTGTACTCTCTAAATGAAATAATGACCCATCAATTTGTGCAAAACTTTATTAAAAGATTGCAAAGCTAATAACTTTGGGCAATAAATTTATAGAAAAAAAGGAAACCAAAGAAAATAAAAGAACATCTTTTGAAACTAGAGGCAGCCGCCACAACATTGATTAGCTCAACACCCACACTTGAGAAAGTTATTTTGAGCAACTTTCTGCCCCAACACTCTGCGAAGGACATGTTGGCCTCGAGGCTGCTCACCCACTAAATTGAGGGGCGGAGGCCAGCAGGACGATTCGGAGGCGTGAACTTGGCAGGCCAAGTCATGGCAGGAAGAAGTTTTCAGCGGACCGCAAAAAATAAAGTCGAACAAGAAAATGAACATGTTCGCCTGCACTTGAAATTGTTTGATTTCAATATTTCCCAAAACTTCACGATTTCACTTTCATAATGTTTATGAAAAGTTTACTACCTACAATATTGCAATATTAGGAAACTTTGAGCATTTGTCCTGAATTGTTGTCTTGCCAATATAAACTAATGGCAATAAATGTTTAGATGAAGGTAGCACTTTTCCCATTACACTTGGACTCTACTTATTTTTCTGTCCATTTTTAAACTCATATTGTAAATAGTCATAAGAGTAATGGATCAATGCCACAACCTTTCCCAATCCCATATCTAATAGGATATATTCGTGAGAGGAAAACAAACTCACCTGGCGCCAGCCAGTTCAATGATCCACCAAGATGAAAAGTGTGGGAAATCGTACTGATTTTCGGGACCAAGATTTCAGTGGTTTGATAACACAGAATTTGCATTTTTAAATTATTTCATTTCACGTGCTTGTCAGGGCCTTGATTTAGGTAGAGCAAGAAATTTCAGCCGCTCTCGTTACCTTTCAGCTGCCCAGGAATTCTACGTGTCTGCTTGTGCACCCAAAAAAAAAACATGCTGAAAAAGTAGAGGCAGAAGTAAGAAAAAAATCGGAGATTCCACAGGGCAACCGCATAAATTTCCACCACGAAATCATTTCGAACGAATGCGTGTGATTTGGCCGTGTTGATAAGGTCCACCCCGGGCCCATTTCCCGTGCCCAGCAAAAAGGTTGCAGGCGAGTTTTTGTTAAAATGCAAATTGAAAATCTCACTCCCAGGAAAATAGTAAATTTAAAATCCACTGCAGAATGTTATACATTTTTTTTCTTTCCATCGCTTTGGCTTCTTTTTGTTTGCCGAATCAAGATGGAAAGCGAAGCCCGGACGGGTTACTCAAGGCACAGTTTGCATTTTCAATTAAAACCGATTTAGCCGGCAAATCAAATCGGTTTTGATTTCCCTCAAAGGAATTTGCTTGGCCAAACAAAAAGGCGGAAAATCCGAAATTTTACTTTTGTGGTACATTGGGTATTTGTAATTCGAGCCCAGCAACAAGGGGAAAAAAATTGGGGCGAGGCTAGGCCGAAATCAGTAGAGTGCCGGCCCAGAAACTATTTCCCCAAAGCCGATTAATTTTCTGGGCTTTTGCCGTGTCCTCGCTTTGTTTGGCTTAACCCGAAAGGAGCCTACTCCTGGCATGAAGTGTGATCTGGCCATTTAGAGCACTTGACGACAGTCAGCCACACACACACGGAGACTGAAACGTGCAATAAGACTCAAATTGTTTTCTTGTTTTCCTCAACCAGAATTGGCCGTTGCCGTGGCCGTGGCAAGTGGCCCAAAATCCTGCGGGACTGAGCTCGAGTTCATATTTTAAGCCGGCTCGAGTTGGAACGCCGTTGGAATAGTAATGCCCGCAAATTAGGCTGGCGGCTGACGCAAAAAATTACTCAAATTGGCAGTCACTCGACCGGTGGCAGACAGAAGCCCGCTAACACACACACGACGCGACTCTGGAATTGGTTTTGCCAACTACAAAACGAGCAGCCGCATTAGCCAGAGCTCAGCTCATCAGCATCGCTAGTGTCATCGGAGAAACAATGGGTTACCGGCGCAGGTGCAGCACACAAAAATATATGCTTTGTTGTTTAAGAAAATTGAGTTTGAAATATAGTAAATTTTTAGTATAAACCTTTAGGCCTTTTTAAATCCAGGTATTCATAGATTTTTATCAACGAGTAGCAGTAGTAAAAGCTTTTTCAAAAATCACACTTGCCTTTTGTCTAAGATTATAAATAACATTTCTTGATAAAAAGCTTTATAAATACCACTTAAAATATATAAAACTGTAATAAGAATAAATTCGAATTTAGTGAGGCCACACAGACTATAATCTCCATCTCTTTCCGTAGAGAAAATACATTTCCATTAACTTAAAGTTTCCTTTATACACTTTTGACAACTATCCCCTGCCTCTGGCAATCAACGACAAAGCCTTAATATACCTGTTCAATTTTAGTGCATCGGACAACTGAATTAAACAAAGCCCACACAAATACACATTCTTGGTCGCCTGAATGCGAATATTGCTGAAATAATTAAAAGAATAGGTTGAGCAAGGCAAATCCCAGCACCAGCAGCAGCAGCAGCAGCAGCAGCAAGAATATGCGTAGGTTTTTCCCGACACACAGACTCCCATCATTTCGAAAACTATTCTATTTTAATGCCCTCAAAACTTGCAAAGCCCGCCCATTGTGCGAGGGCCTGCCATGTGCCATGTTTCACTTATATGTTACGGCTGCAGCCCTGGCCGGCCAATGACGCAGTCACCTGAAGGGATGCGGATTGGGCTGGGGAATCAGGTCCAGACTGGCCCATATGGTGTACTCGTCCTGGCTCTTTGACCCCTTAGTTAATATTTCATGGGTTTTGCCTTTTATGGAGCTGGGCGACAAGGAGAGCGATAGGGAGAGATAAAGGGAGGCTATAAAAAATATGATTGGATTTAGTTGGGGCCCACAGTTTTTTCTTTACTATTGATTAACTTTCCACAAAAAAAAACTGCAATTTAATTAGAACTGATGCATTGCTCAAAAAATATTTAAACAATGTTTGCTTTACAGTTCAGCGGGCAACCTATTGCCACAAGGTATTTTTAATGTACACAAAGTTCAGCGGGCAACCTATTGCCACAAGGTATTTTTAATGTACACAAAGTTTCGCTAATTTGAAGCCGCTAAATTAATAATATAAACTTTGAAATCGTTGTGTTTGTTATAATATATTTAAAACTTTTCAAGAAAACCATTTTAAATTGAATCACTTATCTTTTTCCTTGGGCAGTGGGGCTCCAGCTATGTAATTCTGGTCACTTTCATCTTTCCGACAGATTAAAGGTCAAGAGGTCTAAATCCACGCAATCTACGTGGCACGTGCATCATTAGCGTGTGGCAGCAGAACACTCAGGATGCCCAGGACACTCGCATCGGCTTTTGGCCGAATGTGAGAACTTTTCTGGTCTTCATTTTCCCGTAATTATAAAAAATATGCGTGGGTCCCCGCAAGCCAAAAAACACGCAGTAATTACATGTCCAATAAAAAGTCATGTCTGCTCTTGCAAGGACAAAATGGCGGCGACGCCATCGCGGGCGTAATTAAAACGACGAACGCTTGTGGCCAAATAAAGACAGAGGGCCACTTGACTCGTGGCCATCCGAAGCTCATCCGTACCTGTAACGGAATCCGCCATCCGGTTCCATATCCCTGCCCGCATCCGCCGGCGCTGGTGTTTATGAGGAAACACGCAAAGGAGCAGCCGACACATATTCTCGCATAAACCAGAAAACTTTTCACCGGGGAGTACTTTGGATTATAGCCGCCTCGAGTGCGCACATAAAACCCGAGCCCAAGGACTCGGATTGCTGCATCCATCTAGCCACGAGCAACTTCGCCAGTTCGCCAGTGCGGCGGGAGCGAGGGGCTGATAGTTGTGTCGCCAGATTTGTGTTGCTCCAGCTGCGGGCTGGCAATCTTAATGAGTCCCCTTTGGGGGACGCCAAGCAATTAAAGTTCAAATGAGCTAAATTACATGCCAAGAGTCACATCAAATGGCGGGCTTTTGGGGCTGATTTTATACAGAAAACCACTGCCAAAGGGAGTCTGTATAAAAAATTGAGAATACTTCTTTGTATCTCTTCAAATAAAATAGAAATCTAGGTCTTAACTGAGAAATTCAAATGAATTATACATTATTAATAAACATTTGCATTGGCAGTACTATATGATTTTT
>JAEIIL010012578.1:0-62508 GCA_018905715.1 Drosophila lini | reverse complement strand
CGTTCTAAGGTAGGCGTAAAATAATAATTAAATAGCAATAGCTTAAAATAAAAATGTTTAATTTTAGCCTATTTCTGGAATTAACAGGTTTATGTTAAATTCTAGTATTAATAGATAGTTATAATAATATGGAAGTACAATGGGAAGTAAACTATAACATTTCATCAGAAAAGTAAGGTCATGAATCTTTAGAGCTTTATAATTTCCTAAAATATTGCAAGACTAAGTAAATATTTGTTAAGAGATATACCAATAAGCCAATATAAAATTCAAGGGAAGAGGTTTTAGAAAGCTTTAAAGAAGGGTCTACAAATACATAAAGTACATAGTTAAAATAAAATTTTAAATACATTTTTCTTTAGCCAGAGTAGAAAGCTACTATATCCTTACTTTTGAGAGGGTATAAAAGTGCATGGCAAATTGGATTTCCTTTTTTCATAACTATACAAAATGTGCGAGTGCATTTTCAACTGCTGCGTGGCTTGTTCCCATAAATCTTGGGGTCTTGGCAAGTGGCGGCTTCTTCTCCTACGGAAGACCGAAGACCGCAGAGCCAGCCGTAGCAGGTTGATTGACAGAGCGCCGTCGCTCCGTCGTTTTATTTAATTTTTTTCCCTTGTTCTTGGCATTTTATGAAATTTATATATGCATTCGGTGGCATGCAGAAAAAATTAATTTAACAACTCAGTTGACTTGAACTGAGGCTCAGCAGGCAGCGCATTGCGTATACGCGGTGTGGTCCGCCCCCTTGCACCACACTGCACTGTGCTGACAATGTGACTATTTAGTTGGCCGCCGACTTATAAATAGTCTCCTTTTAAATACAGTTTTCATTTCGATGTCTTCCTCCCTTTTCTTTATTTTATACAATACTATAAGTAACGGCGAGAGGAGAGCTTGTCGACAATTTTGCATTCGGAGCGTTGCACAATTTGCCGCACAATCGCATTTATTTATCAGTAAATTTCACAGAGTCGCCGTTCCGCGAGATCTTTCCTCCTCTTCGAAGATTCCCGGTGACCCGATGGCCATGCCATTTTCCTTGTTAATCTGCAGAGTTCAACCGGAGTGTTATCAACGGAAAAGAGTCGTCGTTGTCACTGGGAGTGGGAGTGCTATTTGTTTACACCAGATCGATCGTTGGATCGATCGCTTTTAAATTGTAGATGGGATGTACGATGTTTTGTATAAAATTCCCAAGGAAATGGAGATACGTTCTTACTTCTATTTCAGCTTGGTTACTCTTCTAAAACTCCCTGTTTTCCGATACCCAATCAAGATCCCCAGAAGCCTCGAATGGTAAATGAATCCCATCAGAATAGGCGCCCTCGCCGGGTGCCTGCCTAGCAAGTGGGAATCAAAAGTACATAAAGCTAAATAGATTCCTGCGGCGTCAACAGCATTGTCTGTCAACAGAAATTAATGAGTTCATAAATCACGGCAGCCACCACAAAGATGCACCAAAGACGCACTAGCTGTGGCCAAGGATAGAGAAGCCAGGGGCAGCAGTTGGAGTCTAGGAAATATGACGGCCTTAGATCCGATCTGGGGAATCCAAACCCAAAAAGGGGTGTGTGCCTCAAAGAAGATATGCCGCCGCAGTGACTTCAATTACGCGTACCAGGAATGCGCAGACAATGCGAGACCGCGATGCCGAAATGTGGTCCCTGTCGATGGCCAGAGTTCCGATCTGTCCCGGGAGAGGGAGAGATCTAACGCATCCGACCAATCATTGGCAATGTACTAGAACCGACAACAACTCCCAGCAGCAGTCGAGAAATGTGCAACGCCCGCCGCTGACAGCACCGACATGCATATAAATCCAACCATGTGTTCCGTTCCCCAGCTCCCAGCTCTCAAATCCTGGGCAGGGCTGACGGCTAGAAAGAAGCTGATCTTGATGTTTACTAATCTAGATATAGCAAGAGTTTATGTACCACAATGCAAGTTTATAACTTTTAAATAAATAATAAAGCTTAAAAGTATTACCAAAGAATTTTGTATACAAATATATTAGGGTTAAAATGTCCCCATATTGGAAGGAATACTTCCTTAGCCTATTATAATAGCTACAAATAGATAGAGACTCGCTAAATAGACAGCGCTTCATCTCTGAATCTAGAATCTGAAACTGGGAAATGGAGCTGGAATCCCTATGTCGCAGATCCGGTTGCGGGTCGGGTCGCCATCGCTCCCGTGGGACACGACACAGGCCATCAAGGGGTTAAGGGTTGGGCTAGGGGTTACAACCAGATGTCGGCCGTCGGCGTATTGATGTGCTTGCCATTCATTATCCCGGGAATGAACTAGCTCAAACACGTGCCCCCTCTAACGATTAGAAACGCATTAAATTTATGGTAATGAGCTGAGTTTTATCCTCAAGTACATGAAGCACACTTGTCAAATGTCAGAGATCGGAGGAGATATCCGCAGGGAGATGATTAAGAGGAAAGGGGGACCAAAAGTTCCTGATTCATGGAGATACGTCTTAAGAGGGATCTTATTTCGTTATTATTATTATTCCCTAATATTCGCTATAAAAGTTGTTATAGCTTTAAAAGAACTTAAACTTGGTTTCAATTCCCGAGAAATCTCGCTTAAGAAAACCCGTATTACCCGACAATATTATTTTGCCAAAATGCGCTTAATGAAAGTTCCGCACCAGCTGGCGGGGTGGCGATTTAAAAGAACTCAGGGGAAACGACGCCACACAATCAAGCCGGTGCAGTGGAGCGTTCTCCCAAACCCGAGCCCCAATCGAGGGTATCAGCGGAGGAAGCTGCTGGTCGGGCCTTTCAGCCTCTCTCCATATCCCAGTTGCAGCTCCTGGACACGTACATGTAGCACATATATGGACTCTTCCATTAAGGCGTGTACACATTGACGCGACGAACTTCTCCGCGTGTCTCAAGTGTTTGCCAGCATTTTGTGACGCCGACTTTTGTTTTACTGGCCCTCTTTCCTCTTCCTCTGTGATTTTACCATCTTGCACTTGCACTGGCTGGCGTTCCTGGGCTTTTCATGTTCGGCTACCGAAGTAGATGGCCACGCATTTGTGCCTCTCCGGTCCAGCGGGCTCTGGGGTCTGCAACTCGCCGTCTGTGTCTATATCTTTCTCGACGTCTGCGGCCCGGACAAACAATGCCGGCGAACAAACAGAATGTCAAAACATCGAAACCAGTCATTAATGGACCAAAGTGCGGACCTCCTAGCCGATATCTTCCGTCTTTCCGGCTCAGTTTGAGTGAAAACAAAATATTGTACTTTATTCTAAAGAATTATTTTCTGGTACATCCGCCATCATACAATATGGGTATGATTCTATTAAAATGTAAGACTTACAAATTTTAAAAAGAAAGGTTTAAGTTAAAACAAACCGATTTTATTTTGGCTAAGCCACTTAAGAAAAATCTAAAAACCATTCTTAAATGCCAGATTAGAAACCACTTAAATAATTCGAGAAATTATGTCACCCAACGGTTGGGGCCTGTCTCCTAGTCCGCTGTCCAATTATTTCAAAGATGATCCAACCAGTTGGAAATTTGTAAAAGTAAATCGACGCATGCCAAATTATTCAATTGCGCTGATGTTGGTCAACAGACACTGGCAAGCAAATCTTTGCACATTAGTTTTTCGGCCATAGGAAGACGTTGCTGCCACGGCATTTTTGTTTTTGGCCCAAAGCACATGGACAAACAGAGACACGCACACTTGGAGCCAAGAGTGAGGACCGCACGACAAAGGCACAAACATTACAACGGTCATTAGTTAAATTAGGAGGCATGGGTCCCGGACCCCGCCAAGAGATTGCTGGTGGCTTGGAGTTTGGATTCGGGTTCGGGTTCGCGTTCGGGTTACGGATGTCGGCGACATCATCGAAAGCCAGAAGCATCAGGGCAAACAAGTGCCGCGGCTACCGCGAGGCTGTCGATCAAGCGCAAAGCGACGGCAGCCTTTTGAAACGAAAATCATGAGCAAACACCTGCTTCTTTCCTCTTGGCCTGGCCAAAAGAAACCACAACAACAAAATGTAAAGAAAATAAGTCGGGCCATCGATCGATTGCCACACAGTCCGGGTATCGATCCATCAGGACTTGGCTTTGCTTTGAGGATTGGGCGAGAGCACTTTGTTGGCAAAACACTTGAACTTGGGGATTTGAGTGCACAGAGAAAAATATTTTTAAAATTATTGAAACAGGAAAACGATTAAGGTATATGTATTCAGAGTGCTGTAATTAAAGCTAATGCTGCAGAGACCCTTCTTTGCTTTACACTTTTTTGTTTTAAGGTTTAGTTATTTAACTTTAGTTTTCCCTACAGTTGATTTAGGTTTCTGGGAGTTTATTTAATTTAAAAATGCAATCCCCTTAACAACAATAATGGCCTTAAAACTAAAACAATTTCAGATCTGGGATGCCGTCGGCACCTCGCACTCGTGGAACCCTCAATCTAGGTGATATATCGGGGATTCTGGGGAGCCAGGGATAGTTTCGAGGGCTGTCTCCACCTACCTGGGTCCATTTCGGCCGTTGACAGTTGATTGAAGAACTCCAGAATTGCAGTTGTCGCACCTTCCGTACGATCTTCTCACTGGCTCCGCCGAGAAACTTTCTCTGGTTGAATTCGCTGGAATGGGAGTCGGATCGCTGAGTGCTGGCGGTGGTTGCCTAGTCGTTAACTTTTCGCACTTGGCTATAATGTGAGTTTCAATTATGGCATGAAATTTGTATACAAATTGGCGCCAGTTGTGCGGTGGCTGCGATGCCGTGAACCAAAACTGAGATCTGATTAGCACATTTTCGGGCCAAAACGGTGGCTCGATGGACCGCTCGGCTGGGCTGGCTCGAAAATTATCACGCACTTATCACACCTTATTGGGGAGTCGGGAACTAACCGCACACACTTTATGACACTTTGCTATATGGGTTTTGCTACGCTCCGATCTTGTACCCTGTAGGTTTCTGCGCTTTTTCGTTATCCGGACGACCCGCCACCCGTGAGATCGATTATTCGAATTCCGTGCGCGCGCTCTTGGACTTGGTTCGGATCCGATTGGTTCGAAACGGATCACTTCGGATCGGATTGGAAGAAAGATCGTTGCTGCTCGCCGTGTCTACTGCGACTAACGCCGACTCCGCCGAGCAGTTTCCCAGCATCCTCAAGATCTCTCTCTCTAGCACTGCCTCTCTCTCGCTCTTTTTCTGTGCACACACACATGCGAGGGAGGGCGGTCGATCGCTTGTATTTGTTGGCTTTAATGGCGATGCTCGAAAGAATAAAAATGAAGAATATCTTTGGATGAACAGGAGCGCTGCTTGGTGTTGAAGGTGGGGCTAGATATAAAGACAAAAAAGGGACAAAAATATTTATTAAAAAGTAAGTCTGGATTCAGATTTTTCCATGCTGGAATTTTCCTCAAATATTTTTGTTCATTTTAAATTATAAAATTTACTTAAAATATGATATCGGCTGGAAGATTGTATATTTAAAAATATTATAAATATAACATTATATGTTAAGATTTCCAAAAATGGTTGATCCGCAAGGACTAATCAAAAATTTGGGGAGGCTTCCCACCAGAGAACTCTTCATGATATTTAACAATGCAGAAGAAGGGCCTAAACAAATTGGGTTTAATGGATTTTCTAATAAACATCTTAATATGGGATTATTATAACTCATAACTACACAAAAAAAAGTGCCTATTCAAATGCTCAAAAATTAAAAGTAAACAATTTCCCGAAATAACAAAAAATTAATATAAATAAAATAAATAATGTAACCTTACATAAACGGAGGAACCAACCTCCTGAGCGATTTCACAGGAAAATTGCATCTTTTTCAGGACCCAAAGTCCCCCTGGGTCGCTCTCTGGTCGCAAGGGAACCGGAATCTCTCTCGCGGGCCGAGTGAGTGAGCACACGCAACCGGGCGGAGTTAATTTCTGAATGCTTGAATGGCCAATCTGAAGCAAGTAAGCGTATCCGTAGCGTTACGCAGGGTGAGCGAGAGATGTCATGACTTTTTAGTGTCACACACATGCGACTCGGCGACTTGGCGGCCTGGTGGGGGCGGGGCTGTGGGAATTCTGGGTGGATCGCGTGCATCTATTTTTGGTTCATTAGGAAAGTCATATTGCTAATAAAGCGGTGCAGACGACACAGTGGTAGGTGGTGGTGGTAACCCTGCGGTGCGCAGCCAATGCGGCAACACGGCGTATGCGTGATGAGGATGCCAACTCTCGCTGAGGCGTTGCGTCTTGCTTGGTTAGAGTTAATTATAAGAAATGCCTGTCTTCATCTGATTGTCACCGATTCTAAAAATCGTCATTTAATGATAGATGCCAATTTTCGTTGTCATTCCCTCATTAAAATGGGCTGAAAACTCGGCTCTTTCCTGCTGATTTTCCCCTGCACTCGCTGGCGAGTGTGCATGCACACTCACACACACCACCACCAGTGCGCGTTGGACACACCTCCTTGAGTTGGCTTACGCTTACCTGCTCATACCTTTTGTTGCGAATCCAATTGGCCTCTCTTCCTCTCGCTCGGTGCGAGAGCGACTTCGTCTCCGCTCTTTGGCTCTTGCTATGGCTGAACTCGGTCGGATTTCGGGTCTGACGTTCGCCATTCTGCAAATTTTCCTTTGTTTTTTATTTCATTCATTAATATGACTAGATGAAATACATGTGGTGGTAATATACATACATACATTATTCGAATTCGTTGTAAAAGGGATTTGTATTTGTTATTACAATCAAAATAAATAAAGTAACAAAGTTACCCAGCAAATACGTTGTATAGATTAATATACAATTATATCCTTTATGGTTCTTTTTGAAAAAAATGAAATGGCTTACCTATTTCCACAGTTTCTTTTGTTGTTTTTTGATGGTTGGTATTTCAATATTCGAATGATTTAATTATGATCTTTAATTAGGATTCTTATAAAAAAATTTATATTTATTTTAATAAATTTGGAAATTGTTCTGTCTTAGTTTCTATTAGGTTAACAAAGCAGCTAATAATCAAAATTTTTAAAATCAGTTTAGAGCCATTCAATTTTTACTTCAGGTGACACTATAAAGAGCTAAAATAAGCATTTTGTAAAGACTTTACATATATATTCGTATATGATAGTTTTGGTGGCATATTTAAGATTAAAAATATTATAACTAAGCAAATATTATAACTAAATTGCATTAATGAAAAATATAAAAATTTTTTTTTTGTTTTGACATGGCTAGAAGGATTTTTCTGTTGATGCTGATCAAGAATATATATGGTTTGTGGGGTCGGAAATGACTTCTTTACTGACTAAAATTATATACCTGTTAAGAAGACAGGAAATATTTGAATTATTTAAATGAATATTTATCCATATTTTCAAATGATATTATTTTGAATAAATCTAAGTTCAAAAAAATCATAACTAAGTCAAAAAAGCATCTAATTCAGTTTGTAAAACTTTTTTATGCTAGTTTTTTCTAGTTTAAAAAATTTGTATTTAAAATTCACAATTTTAACGATGTAACCCCTTATCAAATTTTGAAAAACTTGAAAAAACAAATTTTCTTGCAAACATGGCTAAAACGATTCAGCTGTTGATGCTGATCAAGAATATAAATGATTTAAAGGGTCAGAAATAACTCCTTCTGACTGATATTAGTAGCTTCTGACTAAAATTAGGGGTATAATTAAGGTAAGTATCTAGAAGTTTATATAATCTATATGGTTTTCGAAATCCCACGAATATCTGGATGTCTGAGCCATATGCTGTCTAAATCTCTGATGAATCTACATACAAAATAATTAAACACATGCGAAAGCTAAAAATTTCTTCCCCGGCGGCCAAAGCTTTTGGAGTGATGGCTGACTGAGGGAAACCAAGGCGGGGGAAGACGATGACAAAATTGTCTCCGCGTTTAACAAATTGGGTGACAGGCTTTGAAGTTGCCGGCGAGCGGCAACAAATGACAGGCATAACAAATGAACACTGTGCGCTTTCCCCCGACTCTCCTCTGCTGTTCCTCTGACTTTTATTTTATTTTTCCACAGCTCCTTCCTCGTAATTTTCTGTCTGTGAACAAAGAGTGAGAGGAGTCGAAGCGGAATATACCAGGGCACTTGAGAAAACAAAGGAGCAAGCAACAAGGAGTGCTGGAGTGGGAAAAGTCCGAGGTCCAGGACCAGGAGCATCAAATGTCATAAAGTGGCAAATGCGTTATAAAATTGACACATCCAGGGCAGATACGGTTAACTTACATAAGATTACACCAGATGGGTGTGAACCTTACACTGAGATAAAGAAAACGTAAAAAAGGTATTTAATTTATTTTGATTTTTACAAATACTTTAAAGAATTTTATAACAGAGTACATAAAGGATACTAATGACTAATAGTCCTGTGTCGAATTATGTATACGAAATCGAGCCAACTAGACCTAAAAACATACTCAGGATAATTTAGAAATCCCTCCATAAAAATAAAGATATAGTTTGCAGTTTTTCCCCCAGTGCACCATCGCTGGAGTAGGCGGAAGCGTCAAATTGTCTACGGCAGCAGCGGCACTCGCACTCCCGAAAAGAAACAAAAAATAAAACCGGCCATCGATCTTGGACGATCTCGTCGACACGTGATTATGCGACCCACTTGAGTCCTGGCGAACCCTCCAAAGACGGACTCGGGCGCTACATAAAACGGATCGACGCAACTGCAGTTAAGGATGAATTATTGGTGTAAGCGAATACCCAGCTCACTTGAGAGGCAACATACCGCAACCGACCGACAGGGAAAGATGTCACCTGATCCCACACGTTCGCACTTGCCGACCCGTACTCCTAGCCAGTTCCTTTCCTAACTAGATGAAGTCGTTGCCTGACCAGTTCTGGGAGTCTTTCGAACCCCCGAAAATTCCCATGGTCCCGGACATGGACATGTGTTTCTGGTTTGCCGGGGTTTCGGTTTCCCGGCGCATCTTTCACGGGGCCGGGCTAAGTTACGGCCTATAAATCGCGCGATGCCGTTGCCTCTGCCGATTCTATATATTACGACATTCCTCCCAGTTCTGCGGCAAGGCGTGCAATCTGTTTTTGTTTGTTTACGCCAGCAGAATCCCTCTTTTCGGATGCAGCCATGGATGCGAAACTATATCAAAACAAGGCATTTTCGATGAGTTTTGCCCCATTTTAATGGGAATTCCGGATTCGCTAATAAAATCTGGAAATATAATAAAACTATGTCTTTCAATATTCTAGTTATTGTTTTGTTTTGTCTCAATGCAAATAATATTCAACTTTATATTTATAATTAATGATAGATTTCAGGTATTTCGGGAAGGTTAGGCTTAGCTCCTAAACCCTTCCATTATCCAAATTTACCCAGAATTCGCAAAGAAGAAATCCAAAAATATAGCATTTAGTTTTGTTTCCTCGAAAGACAAAACTCTGTTTGTCCTCTTTAATCGTTTTTTTTCGGGAGGTTCGGTTCCATTAACGTCTGTAGAAATCCTCGGCTATTTGGTGATGGCTTTTTTGTGAATTATCCGGCGGGTGCTAATTAAAAACCTTCTTCGGCCAAGGCAAGGAGCGAGGTGGCCATAAAGAGCAGCGGTGGCACGGCTTTGTGGTTGCCAACAATAATTAAAAGCAAATAAATAAACAGATTTGTTCAACGACTAATTGAAGCTCAAATAAATCAAAATCTAACTAATAGTGCGACGGGGACCACCCAGAGTGCCATCGAGCCCCGCGTCCGTGCCTCCGGGAGTGCCCAAAAAGTTGAGTTGTAATCGAAGTGTTAATAGGCCAAACAGGTTTCGATGGGCACCTTGGAAGAGTCGTCTTTAAATCGTCTGAAGGTTTGACTTCACGTCAGCTCTCGTCAACCCCAGCGACAATCTGACGAAATCCTCTTCTGAAAGTTGCCCAGATTTGCCGACAGCCTCGATCCGGAGGTGGGCATAAAGTTGGGGTGGGAGATGGAGTTGGGGACGTCGACGGAGACAGAGTTGGGGACGCAGCGGCAGCGAGTTCGCTTCATGCTCGTTGCACTTGAACGCTTCAACGGCATTCTGATTTGTGGCTGCGGCTGCTGTGCAGATCGCGGACCACGGACCGCGAACCGGGCTCCCAAGCCGATCTGATCTGATCCGATCCGGACCAGGACGTGGCCATATTTCACGTGAGGAGCATCTAACGAGCGAGGGCGCTGCTGTCAAGGAGCCCGACTGTGAGATACCCGAGTTTATTATATGGCTATAGTTATGGATTCAGTTCCGAATATAGAACTGGATACGGAAAACTGCATTTGTTCTTTATCAGGTAAGTTAGGATGGACCTTAAATCTTAAAATAAATATATCAACAATTTTCATGCTGCAGATCTTGTATTTGTTTTTATTTTCTTAATATATTTAATATATTTGACTTGAAAATATACTCACAGTAGTCCATCATACCTTTTTAATCAAACTAGAGTTCCCTGTACAGGAAGACAACCGCCAAATCTTAAGACAAATAACGCACAATAGGGGGAAAGGTGAAAGTTGGGTTTATATTGGGACATTCCCCTGATTGGCTTTGGTAATCAGCTCGATCAACCCTGTCAGCTTCTCGGCCCCCCTTTTTAAATCAAAGCCCTCCGCCGCCGCTGCCGCTGGCGGGGGAACTTTCCAAAATGGCGTCGTGGCCGTTTCCGCATCGCCTTGATGCCGCTGGCAATGCCGCACTGATGCAGCAGCGCTGATAGACGCGCTTTAAATGCTTAAAATTGCCGACTATAAATAACATTTAATGAAACACATTTTTCGATTCCCGATTCTACACGCATCCGCCTCCCGATCCCCATTTTTTTCGCTCCCAGCTCGTCAGCATATTGTTTTTGGCAAAGGCAAAGGACTGCAGAGCAGAGAAGGAGTAGCGTTTAGCCCGGCATCTTCTATGCTTCTTGAGTTATTATTGTAATTTGGCTGCGGGCAGTCGAGTGGAACGCCTCTTGCCGTTGCAGTTACTCCGAAAGATCCCACTTCCCGGGGACGGAATGCGCTGGCTATGGCCATGGCTTCACCATCTCCGCCAGCGCAGTGGCATTTTGTGTTCATTTAAATTTTTCACAGTCTATGAAATATAATAAGTTTGCGACATGTGCGTGGCCAAGCCACAATTAGCCTGGGCCTTAGGAACTTTAATTAAAGCCCCAAGTTTTAGCTTCTGTCTCTTTTTGGAGCGGGTTACAATGTTTGTCTCCACCTTCGGGCATCGTATCGAACACAGATAAATCGTGGACGGAGCTTCGATCAGTAGTCCCCCAATGCAGATATGCAACGAGTTCGGAAATGTTTTTACGGTAAACCTCGCGCTGGCCTCCATTTTATGCCTTTCGTTTCGCGCGCACATCGCAGTGTTCAAATGGGCCGTAACGGTATAATGGCAAACCAACACAGCACACAACAACACACATCAGAAACAGGAGCGGAAAGCCTCTCCAATGGTGGGTGTGTGCGGATACAGTGCGTGTTGGGAGTGTAATGCGAAGTGCAATTAAGTAGCAATAGTTGGGATTTTATCTTAAACAATGAGTTCTGCTGAGAAGAATTTCCAACCGAATTTCGAGCTGAGAAATTACCTTATATTAGAGAATTAGAGAAATTACCTTAGATTTTCAAGACTTAAGATCACTTTACTATAAAAGCCCACAACAATGGATACAAGTTTATAGTCTAAAGTCTAGTTTTTAGTGATTAGTTTAAGAGCCTAATGGCTCAAACCATATAATCCTATGAATTCACTCTGAAAACTTAACGAGAATAAGAAAAATAATAACATGGAATTATATATTTTAACAGGAAACACAATATTAAACCGCACTGCCCTTGTGCGCGCGCCTCTGTGTGTGGAAATTACAAGTAAAAATTCATAAAGCAACGGATGTTTTCTTAATTTTTAATGCTTTAGTTTTATTTAAGTGTTTATGGAGAAATAACTAATGAAAAACGCCTTGAATTGCATATGCACATATTTCGAGGCAGCAGCCAGCCCCCGTCCCCACTACCCGTGCTCAGTTCTCGGATATTAATAAACAGCGGCAGCGTGCATGGGCCTGTGCTTGTGTTAAAGCGCAACATGATTCGCTCGATTTAAAATGCATTTCCATGCCAATGGCAACGCGCCGAGTTGCCGCCCTTTGATTTATAAAACAGGCCCGTTGCCTTAGCCGGTTCCTCAGTATCGGTCTCTCTCTTTGCCGCTATCCAAGATCCTCTGCTCCATGCCGTCGGTTGTTTACTTAATGTCAATGCAATTAGGGGAAAAAATACTTTTGGGCAAATATCTTATAGCCAGCGACCATGCAATAAAAGAAATAAGCAGTCTCCGTACTGTACAGCCAGGTTCTTATATTTCCACGTCTTAAATGCTCTTGCGAATGTTCGGTTTACACATTGAGTCAAATCTTAGCTATAACACAAAACAACATCAAGCCAGTTTGTGGGTGGTGTGGGTGTTCTATGTTGGCCAGGTATCCGGGGCAAAAGCTCTGCAAGATGAAGTGGGATTGGTTAAAATATGTTGTTAATCGGAGCTTGGGTAAAAGGGTCGAAAGTGCTCTGACTTAAGTGTAAAATAATACATATTTGCTTTCTTGCTATTGGTTTTACCACTAAAAAATCGACAAAAACTAAGAGACATTTTGAGGAATTAATTGCAGATTTAACAGAACAAGTTTTACAGTTTTTGTCAGTATTTCTCTCCATGGAAATGGTAGTATTTAAATATAAATGGAATGAGCCAAAATTAAACTTAATTACGACTTTCTTTCCCCTTTCTCCTGCTTACTTACACAATCAAAACACAGAAATATAAGGCGACGACTACACTGCAAAAACATATGTGGGGCCGAGGGGGCTGAATCACGGATCTTGCTGGTTTTAGTGGCTTAGCTTAGCTTAGGGATTTTTGGGGGACTGCACTCCTTAATCGTCCTTCTTGGGAACGCTCAGGTCGTAGAAGAGCTTGCCCATGCCGCCGATGCCCACCAGTGCGAGCGCCATGGTGATGCGGTACAGCACCTGGTCCACGGCGGAGCCCTTGAGGAATACGGGCTTGCCGTCCTTCTTCTGGAAGTGCTCCTGCACCTTGCGGATCTCGAAGTAGCCCTTCTCGATCTGCTCCTTGGGCACGGCGGCGGAGCGGCGGCCGGCTGTGGTGGCAAAGCTTCGGACAACGGCCTGCGGAAGACGAAATGTGCGGTTAGTTCATAGGCTCCAGCGGACCTTACGTAATTGCATGCGGGAAGTCTGTTTGTGGCAGTTATGCCAGCAGTGTTTTACGTTTTCTTCAGTGGCTGGAATACGCTTTAGTTTAGCCTTAAACTTACTCTCGACAAGTTCATCATCTTGCTGTGGTTTATTTTTAAAAATTAGCAGAAGGCGAGAAGTTTTTCTGGGCGAAAAATCGGTGCCTCGATTATGACAGCTGTTTGATGTCTTGGAGAAGGAGGGCTGCCAGATGGTCGTAAAAATGCAGCCCTGTTAAGGTTATTGAAAGGGACGCAAAGTGTACTTATTATAAACAATTACATGTGTAAATATATTTTAAATTAATGGCTAATATTATTTAATCCATATTTTTTAAATTTAAAGGTATAAGTTTATTAATTTAAATAAGTGAGCTGCCAGATGGCCGTGAAAATGCAGCCCTGGCAAGGAAGGCCGAAATGTACAGTAAAAACTAATTCTTTTTTTATTTTAATGCTATATATGAACTATTTTTAAAAATATTTAAATGTTAAAATTATTTTGTATAGAAATTAAAAAGATTTGTTTTATATATATGTGTGACTTAATCTTAATAATAATTTTTACCGATTGATTGGTGCCCATTGTACTAACCACAGTAACTTTTTTCTGGGCTGCCAGACTTCGGTCAAAATATTTACATTATAAACAAAAATTAATGCAGCTGCTGAAATAGGAATTAAATATTAGCTCCCTAGCTATAATTAAATACAAACGCAGCCATGGGCTTCCTTACAGTATTGAAAAAGATGCGTCAGAAGGAGAAGGAAATGCGCATATTGTTGTTGTGAGTCATACCCACGCATATACATACTAATCCCACAACAAAACAATAAATGCAATAAATTACTTTTAGAGGCCTGGATAATGCCGGCAAGACGACGATCCTGAAGCGCTTCAACGGCGAACCCATAGACACAATCTCGCCCACGCTGGGCTTTAACATAAAAACCCTGGAGCACAACGGGTATACCCTGAATATGTGGGATGTGGGTGGCCAGAAGTCCCTGCGGTCGTACTGGAGAAACTACTTCGAATGCACCGACGGTCTGGTGTGGGTGGTGGACAGTGCGGACCGCATGCGCCTGGAGTCCTGCGGCCAGGAACTGCAGATCCTGTTGCAGGAAGAGCGTCTGGCGGGCGCCACCCTCCTGGTGCTGTGCAACAAACAGGACCTACCAGGTGCCCTTACTTCAAATGAAATCAAAGAGGTACGCAGCAGCCAATACTTAGTCAACAGATTTAATCACAACATTCGTTACAGATACTACATCTGGAGGAGATCACCACGCACCACTGGCTGGTGGCCGGAGTTAGCGCGGTGACCGGTGAGAAGCTGCTTAGCTCCATGGACTGGCTGATCGACGACATAGCCAAACGTATCTTCACTTTGGACTAAATAAAGATCCTTACTTCTCCACCAAATACATTTTGTACAGCTTCTCCTCCTTCTCGCTGGCAAACTCCGGCTTAAAATTCACCCTGTGAATGCTTTGGAATCCCTCATCTAGGGCCGGCTCCTGATACTTTTTTTTCATCATGTTGAACACCATGTCGTTGATCTTGGAGTGGTTTGCCCCCGACAACTCGCGGAAGGCTATATTGTGCTTCACCTGGGCGACGGAGAGATTCATCACCAGGCAGCGACAGGGGATCTTCAGACTGCTGGCTATAGACAAGAATTTCTTGCGGGAGGCCGCATCCACATTGGTGTTGTCGACCACACAGGAATTTCCGGCCTCCAGAATTCCCTGGCAGGCACTCAGGCACTTTTGGACGTTGCCGAGCGTGTCCGCATTGACGATTCTGTAGCCACGAGACTGGAAAAAGGCGTTGCATATGTGACTCTTGCCAGAGCCGGGCAGGCCAACCATGATAACCATCTCGCAGGGATGGCCCTCGAAGCTAATATCGTCGGGATCGAAGAGGGCTACCTGGTCCTGAACGCTGGTGGGGTCGAAGTCCGGCTGGTTCCACTGCTCCACTCGGCGGCCCAAGAAGTGCACCTCCGGCGTGTAGAAGGAGAGCCCAATGTTGGTGGCGAAGAGTCTGTCGGCCAGCGAATGGTCCTTGCGCTGCTTGGTGACACCCTTACCCGTCTCCGGTCTGCCAGCAGCATCGCCCACGAAGAAGCAGCGGTCCTCTTGGATCTCGACTCCCTCGTTCATTTCCTTCTTCAGATGCTCCCACATGCCGGGCAGTGGCTTGCGGTAGTAGCCATCGCCAATGGCGATGAACACCTGGACAGGGACGCCCAGTTTGGCCACTATCTGCTTGATCTTAATCTTGAAGTCATCTAGCTTGATCTTTCCCTTGGCAATGCCGCCTTGGTTTGTGAAAAAGCAAATCTTGAAGCCATCCTTGTGAAGACTCTTCAGTTTCTCCGCAACTTCTGGGAAAATAATCTGCCAGTCTTCGGTGTTCTTGGGAAAGACGTTTCCCGACTTGGTTTTGATGATCGTGCCATCCATGTCGTAACCGGCGATCTTTTCAGATGCAGTCACGCCAGCGCTGGTGTAGATTACCAACTTGCCCTTGGCTGCCGAGTCCCATCTTTCTGTTTCAGTTGCACTCGATTCCGTTGAAGACGGCGAATGTAGTTCCTCCTTATCAACTGTTGGCGGCGGATTAAAGACGACCTGAAAGGGGTGCCGCCCGTAGACAATCTCTACCAGGTCTCCGTGTTTTAGCTCACACTCCGAGTGCTGCATTACCATCACTCCATTGACGCCGCATGGATTCACGCCCAGCACTTTCAAGGTCACGCCGCAGAGTTTCAGGTCCACCAGGAGCTGTAATTGGCGTTTGGAGCACTTGTTGTCCCTGATTCCCGTCTCCCGGCTGCGTCCCACGAAGTTCTCGCCGGTTGTTAGAGGAATGGACTGGTGCTCGGGTTCCACGGGTTTGAGAGTGCAGACCCGCAAGGAGTCTTGGCCAGCTCTTCCCAAAGAGCGGTTCAGCAATTTAGCCACTGACATTGTGTAAATATCGCAAATTTAATGCATTTATTTTGTTTAAATGGGCTTTATTTAAAAGAGGAAGAAAATTGCCATTCACACAGAACGGGAAGAATCCGCGCTTCGCTAATGGCATTCACACACAACAAAGACAAGACAAACTAAAAAATATCCAATATTATTTTGTTAAAAAATGTTTATAACGAACTACCACGTCAAAGCAGGCCGGATGTTTCATGTTAAATCCGTTTTGCTGGCGTTTCAGAAGCTCACAAAATTTCATTTGCTGCTGTTAAGAAAATCACTCGTATAAATGCAGAGAAACTGGCTGTCGTTACGCGTAAGTACCTCGCTCAAAGTAATCTTTAAATAAACTAATTAACTCCCACAACTAGCCACTGCTCCGCAGTGTCAGCGGTGAGTTTGGGGCCCTGTACACTGGTCCCAACTTCTCCCGCCCCTCGACGGCCCTGATGCACGCCGCAGCAAAGAGACAACCAGGCAAGATCACCCCAAAAATGGAGAAGTTGAGGAAGAAGTTCCAGGAGAACAACGACAAACCCATTTTTCTGAAGGGCGGCAGCATGGACAACATAATTTACAGACTGACGTGGGTGCTGTGTTTCGTTGGCCTGGCTGGGGACTTGCACCTATGGTTCGGCTATATCCTCGCCTAAATCGCAGCAATCAAACACATTGTTCGGGCTTAAGCCATAGTATTGTTTATTGTTTCTGAGAATACGGCAATTCAATTAAATGATCTCACCAAAGGATAAGTTGACATTTTTGGGTTTAACTGCCTCCTGATTAGAGTCTGCGCAGTTGGAAATTTTTCTTTCATAACATTTATACAATATACCAATGGAAACAATATTTTTAGCAGAGTAGCTGGTTTTAATAGGCTATTTAACAGCTACATAGTTACAGCCATTAAAATTGGATACACAATATTTGCTTAGCCGACAAAATTGCAAGTTTTAAGTTTACTCTTCGAAGTTTGGTGCTGCACTCTTGGTTTTCGAGTAATCCCTCACTGGCGAATAGAACTTGTACTGCTTGTCCTTGTACTCCTGCCACGGCTCGGGGTTCGAGGAGCGATTCCAGGTTACGTCCGGATTCCTGGTGGCCAGGCGACCCATGTAATAGACGGCGCCAATGGCTCCGGCCGCAACGCACACGTAGAGCGGAATCAAGGCCGGATTCTTCTTAATACTCTGAAGACCAAGACCTTGCATTTTTATCCTTGGAGAGTCACAAATTCAACAGCAGAAAGCAAAATTGGGCGAATATTACATAAATAAGGAAAAGTGTGGCTGACAACGTGGTTAAAAAAATACCTGCCTGTGAGCGCCATCTTCATCCGGTATATTTTATCGGTGCGGTAACACTATTTTGAAGTGCAGAACCCGAATATTCTACAATATTGTATATTATGCGAACTTTTCAAGCTCAAGAATTAATTTGAGCAAAGAATTCTGGCTAATATAAGATAAACCCGCTTAAGAAATGCTAAATTAAATTTGTTTAAAAATAAATGGTTCAAGACTTTGCTGGAGTGAGTTTTAATTTCGATGTTTTCATCGATAGTATCGATAGTGCTCCTATGTTTTGCCAGCACTAGTTTGGAAGTTCCAAGTTCCTTGTCCCAGGCGCGCGCTTTTAATCATCTAATTAAAATATAAGTTTATATATTTAAGCGCGCATTTGACTCATATTTTCACCCTTCATTTACAAACAAATACAAGTGAATAATCCTAATATTACGCTGTAGAGCAGTGATTTTCGCTGTTAAATAAAATACGCAATTTCTTGGAAAAGTTCCGTTAGTCCGCCATTTTGATTCTCGACTTCATTCATATTTCTTCAGCGGCGTCTGTGAAAATTTCGTTTCTTAATTTCCCGATTTCGGCGCAATGGCTAAGCTTTGCGTGATATGCGGACAATCAGCCGGACTGATGTGCCAGCGCTGCGGGGAATCATATTGCAGCGCAGTTTGCCAGACGAAGGATTGGCAGAGGCACAAGTACTTCTGCATCATTATGCCGTGAGTACACACACACACATAGACAATGAATTGTCAAATTCCCGCATGGCAACAGTGCACGCACAACACTGAACAATACAAAGCTTCACATATTCGATGGAATACAATGACACAATGAAATGATTATTTCCAGACCCTTGGTGGCCTACAGCGACATTCGGACCCCGTTGGCGGAGAAACAGGCCAAAATTCCAGCGGAGGCTCCTGCTAAGGCCGAGACTCCTACCCCGGACGCCACTGTAGCGGTGCCCACTCAAAAGGCGGACGAACCACTCTCGACAAACTGGCGCCAGCACAACCTTCCTGTCGGCGAGGAGTTTTTTGAGTGCCGTGTGACTTCCATGGAAAAGGAGGGTCCCATTTGGGTGCTGCACGTGGCCAATGTGGAGAGCATGGAGCGAATGCAGCACAGCATGCAGCGCCTACTGCAGAGTGGTAAGCTGACCCTGGCCAAGGACATTCAGCCGGACTCTCTGGTAGTCATCACGGCCGATAGCAAGGTTCACCGCGGACAGGTCCTAAGTGTTGACACTAAGGAGGCCGAAGTCCGCCTGATTGACTTCGGACCCGTGGTCACCATTCCGCTTAGGGATATCTATGGCCCCGTTTCGAAGATGGCCGAGCGCAAGGCCTATGCCTTCCGTGTGAAACTGCCTACGAATACCGGCGTGCAAGTCAACAAGAACCTATCGATCCGGCTGTTGGGGACTCGCACCCACGAGGGCATTTACCAGGTGCAGCTGAAGCCCAAGATGACCATCCCACTGGACCTGCCCCTGGAGACACTGCAACTCAATCCAGAGGTCAAGGTGATAAGGATATTTGACCGCAAAGATCAGCACGACAAGGTGAAGCAAGTGGCCCTGCTGCAGATTAACGTGTTGGAGCACATTAACAAGGACTTGAGTGATTGCCTGTCTGGCAAGTCCGGTCAGCCTTTCTCCGGTCCTTTTCCGGAGGGCAAGTCCACTTTCTATGTGGCCGCTCGCTCCTCGAACGGCAGCTTCCGGCGAGCCTTCCTGCTGGATTACATCGAGAAGCCCTCTCCCAAATTCCTGGTCTATGAGATGGACCATGGCTGTGTCTCCATTGCCACGGAATTGACTCGCATTCCCAGCGAGCTACTGGGCCTGCCCCTTCGAGTTTTTGCAGTTCAGTTGGACGACGATGTGCCCCAATCGCTCCTGCATAAGCATATGGATCTCGCCGTCAAGTTCGATATGAACAGCCTGCCGAGCAAGGAGACGACGCTGCGCAGCGCCAGTGCCTCCTTGCTGTCCAAGGGTGAGAAGATCTGTGTGGCTCGCTTGAGTACATTCTTGGGCAAGGTCTCCGACCTGGGACACAAGTACTGGCGCGAGCCCATCGCAGACGGCGCCGTCGTGTTCATTAGCCACGTCGAGAGCTACAAGGAAGTGTTCATCAGCTCCAAGCAGAGCAAACAGTATATGGGGATCTTCAAGAGCCTGGCAGCCAAGTGCGAGGCTTTCGAGGAGTCCGAAAAGGTAGCCATTGGTTCCATCGTGCTGGTTATTTCCACAAGCCTGGGCCATTTTCGAGGAGAGGTAAGCAGTCCGTCTATTTAATGGATTAAAAATTAGAACTCAACTTTTTCAGGTATCTGGTGTTGAGGGCGGTATTTTCAAGGTGCAAAATGTCGATACAGGGGCCAGCCACAAAGTAAAGTCATCAGAGCTCCGCAAGTCTTGCCGGTTCCTTGAGAATCTGCCGGTGAGCCTTATGCGCGTCAAGTTAAAGAATATCTGGAACATTCCTGAGGCAGCTGTGCCGCCAAACAACTCGGCCAGCCACATGCTTCAGGTTCTTTCCGCTCAGGAGGAAGAACTAAGTCTGGAGATGGTCGATGAGAACACCGCCACTGTGGACCTCTTTTCCAGCTCAGGTGAACAGCGCTCGTTAGTGAGTCGCATGCTGCCCCTTATGTTTGAGCCAATGCCGGGAAGCCTCAAGGCCGCTTCGACAACACCGAAGACTACGCAAATGGCACCGCTTCAGTCGGATGATACAGCAGTACCAACATTGCCTCCTTCTCCACCAAAATCACCTGACCCGGTGGACACCCAGCCCCTTAAACGATTCTATTTCAAGGATATGGCCAGGAAGATAGTCCCTTTGGGCGACGACATCGGCCTTGTGATGCTGAGTGCACACGAACTGCAAAACTCTGGCTACATCACGGCCCTCCACTTCGAGCTCGAGTCGGAGGCCGTAAGCTTGCAGAACACGTTCAGCTTGGTGGCCAGTCACGGTGAATGCGCCCACAATGTGGTCGCGAACTATGTTCCTTGGTAAGAGTGCTTAAAAAACCAAAATAACCTATTTATGAGCTATTCTTTATTATTTTTAGCATTGGCGAAGCATGCGTAGCTCTCTTTTCCGAGGACCAGGTATGGTATCGCGGGGTCTGCCAAGAGATCAAGGACGACACGGCCTTAATATTATACTACGACTTTGGAAATTCGGAGTATGTGGACATTAAGAATGTGAAACCCATGAACAGCAAGCTGTTGCACGCCATCTACGCGACCAAGTGTTATATAGAAGGTAAGCCCCCCTAATCCTGAACACAGCCTCAGTTTAAGCTCACCTCTTGATTTCAGGCTTTGACAAAACCCAGAACTTTAAGGTTTTGGAGGAGTACCTCTCCCTCAATCGCACCCTTTCCTGCACCGTTATGGAAGGTCCGGAGGCCGATACGCGTCTTATAAAGATTTCGAAGCTCAAGCAAATTTTGAAACTATAAGCCCAAGCTAGTTCCGAAGGCCTCTTAGCTTAACTTCCTAGTTTATAGATTATAGCGTACTCCACAGCTAGTGAGTACCTCCAACGATTTCGTGAAAATCATTTTCTTTGTTTTTTAAAAGCGTCCACTAAGACGATTCATGTTGATTCCATGGAGATCTTTGTTATTTTTTATTTCTCATGTTTCTAACAATCGACAACAATTATTATTAATTCTTAGAGTGAGTAGATCATCGCCATGAATTCGATTACTTTGTTATTTTCTATTTTAATTTTCAATAATTAGTTCATACTAATTAAATCATTCTGTTTGAGGTAATAGGAATTGCAAATCGAACGTTTTTCTTTACCAGAGAAACTCGACTCACTCTGTCATACACATATAACAATTACAACAGCTATTAAAGAGATTACGACAACATCAACAACTGCATTCATTGATCCGCCAATTTGGCAAGCAGCTCTTCCACAACATCTACGTTGCGCACAGCAATAATGCCGCCAGCATTTCGCTTCCAATCCGAGTCGGATTCCTCCACTAGATAGGTCAATGGCAACGCCTTCTGCTCCGCCACACTGGCTGTGTAATCGAGAACTTGGCCACCGAGAGCTCGCAGAATGGCCTGCGGAGCACACGTGTCCCATTTGAAGGTGGACCCTTTGCTGAGCAGGTAGACGTCCACCTCGTGGGTGATCACCTTCAAGGCCTTGTGACCGGCACCCGCGGAAAAGGCGAACTCGTAGCCGAGGTCGAGAAAACGCTGCAGGATGTCGGATTCCTCAGAGCTGGAGAATATGCCCAGCCGACGGTTCTCGTCGCGTGCCTCGAAGTTGCAGTTATGGGCTTGAACCGCAGGTAAACAGACGCCCCAGAACATGGACGAGCTGTAGACGTTCTCCTCCAACTTTTCGCCAAACGGCTGAGCCACCACTCCTATTACAGGCACGCCGGTGTCGCGCTCGTAGACACCGATTAAGACTGTAACGCAATCTAGGCCGGTGGATGTGATGCCAGGGAAGTCCGTGAACATGGTGTCGCCTGAAATGTACTCTGCGGTGGCGTCTGAGGGGAAGTTCAAGAATTAATAAGCTTAATCCCTCTGTTAACTACCAAAAGAACCCACCAATCGGGTCGATCCAAATGCCAAGATTGGCGTAATCCAACTCCTTTGGCAGCTCGGGAATCTCGCCAAGCTTCTCGCTGTCAAAGGTAACCACTCGATGGACATCGCTAGCTAGTGCTCGGGCCGCTCCCTCATACCCACTGAGCACGGCCTCAAGGCAGGCGGCAGTTTCCTGCTCGCCAGCTCCCACTGCAATCGTCACGTTCTCTCCCAGCTTGTTGGTGAAATTCGGCGACTCCTCGCCCAGGATAGACTCTTGCATGGCGGGAAAAAGCCCTCCTACTTCGTGCTTAATGGTCTCCTGGATGAGAACATCGGCAAGGGTCTTAAAGTCGTGGTCGAAGCGGGCATTGGCCTCCGTCCCGCTCTTCTCCTGGACCAAGAGGGCCAGCAGCTCTTCATTGGAGCGACATGTCCTGGCAATGTTGGCCGCCTTCTCCGCACAGTTTATGAGCACACGCAGCAGATTCGGCTCAGTTCCCTCATCAGCGCTCATCTTGGTCCTGGTAGCTGATTCTTTGGCCTATTTTCGTTCCATACTTTTATGGTTTCCCCCTTCTTTTTTGTTGTTGTTCTCGCGATGTGACCATCGGGTTTTACGACCATAACGGTAAAAATTCCCCGAGGCGGGCCACACTAAAAGGCACACAATATTGGCACTGCCAGACTTGGCGGGGAAATCAGACTCTGGACTAGCGTTGCCAGAGTTTAACGTTTTTAACGGATAACAGCTGCTTCGATTATTTCTGCGGAACATTTTCCAGCACTCTTTTTTTTTATTTGAATCTGCGCGGGACTTAAAAAGAGTTCGTACCTGACGAGAATCAGGAACTTTGCTTTCCTTTTCCTCCACCTCTCTCTTGTTTTGTCCGAGCTAGGGTCATTAATTATAAATATTGCCTTTGGTATTCCTATTGAATATTCAAAAGTTCCAACAACTTTAATACGGCTAATTTAGAGCCTCCCCTAATTGCGACTCAAGACTTTCGGGCTCTAGCTTTCGGGAGTTCGGACCTTTAGCTTTCACATCTTCATTGGAGCAATTTTAATTGGCAATTAAAAATTACGCACTCACCGCCCCTTCTCGGGGACCGCTGGGCATGAATCATGACCAGGAAGGAGGGGCTCCTCCGTCGTTCCAAGGGCTTTGCTCCAACTCCTGCTGCATAATTTGCACCCGATCTTATCAACGGGCACTGCTAATGATTCGCATTAATGATGCTGCCTACATGGTCCCTCACCCTGGGTTCCCTCTTGATCCTCCTGAGTCCCCCTGCGCTGTGGCATCTTTTGAAATGAGAACATCAATCAGTTTGGTAGTCGCTTCTCTGCTCTCTTTGCGGCTGCGCAGCGCCTCCTCTCCCTGTTCTTGGCCTGGGCTGCTGCATTTGCATATAAATTGCTGCTAATGTCGCGCTATCAAAGTGACTGCATCAATGTGGCATTCCTGCCATGCCTGGGCCATTCCCTGTTCCCTGTTACCGGCTGCCCGACTCCCTTGTACTTAATGCACTATTAAAAAAGGTTTTGTATTATATATTATTATTATTATTAATTGGGGTCCGAAGCATTTTAAATTGGTAATAAAGGGGAGACCTATTTCCAAAATATAGAGAATATTGACATTTGTGCCTTCATTTATATTATGTTACAAATTAAATAATGTAGTCTACTTTTTCCCCAAGTGCTTACATCCCCTCCTCGTCCTCGATTTCGGCCTTTGGGCTCGGAGGAGCTCCGCTGCCTCTTGTCGGATGGACCGTCTTTTGGCTTATGCTAATTTTTCCCAGGCCTCGCAGGCCCTGGCCCATTGATGTTTGGATAACGTTGGCTTGATGAGTTTGCATAATTTACGCTGCAGCCACATTTCGGCTGCTTTGGGTTAATTTTTCACTCAACCACGCTTACCATTTTAATGTGTTAATATTCGTGGAGAAACAAGCGACCGTCCGACAACTAACAATCTTAGCTGCCGCCTGCCAGTTACTGGTGACGTTTCAATTTCGTCGTTGCGTGATCTTCGACCGAACGATTTTTCACAACAAAATAAAAAAAAGTGCCCCCAGAACTGCTAGGCATTTATCAACAGCTCCGCTGAAGACATTTGTCAATCCCTTTCAGAGACCAAGGTGCATATCATGTTTCCCTTATTCGGACGGAGAACAGCATAATTTTTGTCGAAATAATAGTCAACAATTATGTGATTTACCACAACTATAAAATATATATCTGTTTTTAGGTAGACATTTTTGAGTTTATTAATTCATAATCTACAGAATGTAGATTGTTCCCAGGATAAATCCTTAGAGCTTTCAAGAATTTTATTTTTAAATTTGTCTAAAAACAAAGCAAAACTATTTTCTCTTTGTTTGGACTCTTTTGATAGACTTTAGCTGAATTGTTTAACTCTCCGACTGTTTGCTGTTGCCGTTGCCTTTTTTTTTACATTTAACAGCCTTTTAATTAATCGGTCCGGTTGAACAAATTCTTAATGAGTCTTTAATTAATCGCCAAAACGAAATGTTTGGCAGTCTCGAAGCTCACGGCAACATATTTACATTTTATGGTGACTTGATTTCGGTGATGGCTGCGCGCTCCGTGCTCCGCCTCCCTCTGGCTCCACCCCTGAGGTGTTACAAACGGGTTTGGACGCTGCCCAAAAATTAGTTAGCTATTTGTGTTGTGCGTTGGCTTGATTACACCGGCTGTATGGCAATGAGGGACGACGAGATGTCACAAGTCCAAAATTCTGGTCTGGTTTTGGGATTACTTTTTAACATATTAATTAATTACCCTTTAAATTTCCAGCTTTACAAATGAGCAAATGATATTCAGTTAACCGATAAACTGCATCTGGGGTCAAGTGCAACGGGGCGTGTATTAGTTGTGGGCTTTCAATTGGCTCAATTGCCAGCGCCCACTCATCCTGCGCAGTCTCTGCCATCTTCGATTTGCCGGCAGCCAAAACTGGATTGGGTCCCCGAAAGACACTACTCCCCAGTCCGCCGTAAGCCCCCGATTTTCCTCGCTGTCGCTGTGGCATAATTTATGCACTTCAAGGTGTTTGCCTTTTCACGCTTATTGGCAGGCAGCTCTTTCTCCCACTTCCTCGTTTTTCTTGAGTAACTGGCTGGCTTATGGGGGAAATTTCACTCATATTTGCATTGGCCAGTTAATTGTTTACATTGCGCCAAGCATGCGAAGGGAGTGGCTCTGAGATGACCAATTATACCATTACCTGAGGCCAAAAGTAGATCTATGCGAGAGCCGGTGAACTGGCATTAATCAGCGGAATGGCCAGTACAGAGATAATGGGTGAAAGCCAGGCCAAAATAATTTGAAGAACTCCTCAGACTCCTCAGACAGGTGAATATTGAATTGTTTTAATTATTATTTTGGCTGTCCATACAGATTTTTTATTATTTTCCAAGGAACAACCCATACTGCCTACCCACAGAAGCCAATCGATCCTCCTAAACAACAAACTCCCAAACAGGCACAGCTGCTGTGTCCTATTGTGAGCCAACTTTTGGCCGGCGATCTGAAGAAGAGCGGAAGCGTGAAATCACAAAAAAACATGGGCCAATAATGCAGATACAGATACCATAACAATAAGAAATACAAATAACAAATACTGGTACAAATCCGTTTTGCCATTGCTGCCCCGGCCGTTCGTTCGGTCAGTGGGCTATAAATTTTATGCATTTTGCGTATAGTTTGCCATTTTGCCACTTTAACATTATTGTTATGATGATACGAGAGCCACGGTCCTCCGCGGTGATGAAGGAGGAGGAACAGGAACAGAATGAGGGAAGCAGAAACATAAACGGACCTGGGCCCAGGGAGAGATCGCTCCAGGCCCAAGGCTCCTCAGTCCCAGCTCTCCTTCCAGGTCCAAGTGTCCAACTGCCTGGCCATAACGCATCCTGCCTCTTTGCACTTTAACAAAATATTAACTTCAACTTTTGTTTAAATATAGTTTTATCTAATTGATAAAAAATATATCGATATTTTAAGGAGTTGGAAAAAAGGACCAAGCTTGACGGAGTCGTAGTTTCTAGGAAGTTTGGTTAAACAAATTAAATCTGGCTGCAAAATACAAAATCTTTTTTAACAGTTTCAATTTTTAACTTTAACTTTGTTTTAGTAATTTTCTTGAAATGTAAAGGTATTTCTTCAAGTGCTTTGCTTCGTGCTGAGCTAAGCTGTTTGCTGATCTCCAACGCGATCTCGCAGCTTGTTTGGCTTTCCTCCGTATTTAAAACCATTTCATTTTCTGGGGGCCAAAGTGTGAATATAATTTAATGTGTACGCGTCGCAGTCTTCCCTGCCTTCGTCTGGATTTTCAATATCGCGCTTGTCCCTGCTCGCAGAGCGATTATTTATTGTGCTTGATTGGTTTTCAAGTGATCATAAAGTAAGTGATCGCTCGTTGCCCCGGCCAATTGTGGCGCTGTCCGTTGGCATTGAGTGGTCCTGGCCGTGGCGTTAATATGTAGATTTGGAGGCGTAGATTTATGTCCCGCGGGCAGGCAGTGGGAGTTGCTGGAATAACCGACTGGGCGGAGACGGCTTCATCTGCGCTGGGTCGCATCCTGCTTCTAGTCCCACTCCCACTACTCCTCCCACTCCCACAAGTGGCCTGCAACGTTTTAATTGACATTGATGATTGCCCCACTGGACAACTATGAGAACACACGTTCCCAGGTAGCCAGTGCGCTGTGTCTGGCATACCAAGGCCCCAAAGCCGGGGAATTATTAATTTTCATATCGGAGTGGAGCGGAGCTATTCGCATGTGTCAGCTCTGCTCGCCAATCAACGGAGACAGGGACATGGAAGCGAAGAAGACGTACCAAATAAATTCTGTGGCAGTTGCAGACAGGCCGCAGACAAGGCCACGGGTGTGCACAACAGCGGTCAGAATATTAGTGGTGCTAATAGGGTCCTCAACAAGTATGCGCATGGAATGCATGAAATATTGGGAGCTTGCAAGGCTAAGGCAAATAAATCAAACCCATAGATCCTGAAGGGGAAAGGTAGAAATTTCAGTCTGCTGGCAAGGTGATTTCTAGATAATTATTTATAGTTTAATTTAAATGTTATTGTAAAATCTAAAAATTTGGATTCCCTGGCTATTTATTAACAGAATAAAAACTGAACTGTAAGAGGGATCCTATTTCTCTTTCTCTTTTTCTCTGAGCAAACGGATTGCGTTGCTAGACGCAATCATTCAAAGTTTCTCCCATTGGGCTCAAAAAGTTAAATGTGTGAAATCAACGCCAACTCATTGGCGATGCCCGGCTTTGGGTATTTTTTGTTTGGGTCTTGTTTTCCGCTGAGTTTGGCTTTCTTCGCTGCTGCTTTGTCTGTGTGTTTTGTTTTCGCTTCTCTAAATGAACGTTATTAAAGAGATGTTTATCACTGAGTGATTTATTCATTAAAAAAACATTTATTAGCTAGAAACAAGGTGGTGTGTGCGAGTGTGAGTGTGCGTGCCAGCTCGCATTCACATCAACCTCAACATCGCAAACATCAACATCAGCATTCACATTTATCCATATGGCTGGCCCGGCCTGGCCCGCTTTTGGCCGCCTCATTTGCGGGGCATTAAAATGCAAAAGCGTGTTTGTTCCTGGAAAAACTGCAAAGCCTTGCCACCGCCCCCGCCTCCCTCCTCCTCCTAACCCCCTTATCGGAATTGCGGGTGTGTGTGGACTCAATGACCAGCTGCTGCTGAGGCGTGCGGCTTTGTTTTATGAACTTCGCATATTTCCACAGTTTTCCAACTGCTGCTCCTACTCCTCCTGGGCCTCGGCTCAATTGCTACGTGTGTGTGCGTGCTTTTTAATCACTTAATTAGAGAGCCACTTAATTGACTCGGACTTGTGGCGAATTATGCAAACAATCGATGTGCGAGCTAGCTGCGAGTGTTGCAGGAAATGGGCATCGGGTGGCCGAGTTCGTGTCCTAAGTCTTTTGTTTAGCGGTGCCTAGCAGGTCCATTTTGGGGGGACAACCGTGTCCCGAGGGGGATTGCTATGAAATGTAAAAGTAAAATAATAAAAACATAAAAAAATCCAATTCTAATTATAACTAAATTAATTTTAAAATATATTAAAAACGAACAAGTATAAAAAAGGCTTCAAAGAAAATAAAAAAAGGCGAGCAGATTAAAGATTGCCAAACAAGTAAATATATATAAATGATTGTATTTCCCAATAAATATTCAAAATATTGTTAACGCTACCAAGGAACTTTGCTGCTAATAATCTAGTCAATCCAATTAATTGATCTGATTTGTGTAATTACAATTCATTTCGCTGACAAAGGTGTGATTTTATTTCCACGGCCAAGTTTCATGTGGTTATCGTTTAAACTGATTTCGAATAGCCTCCCCGTGTTGCCGAGTTCCCGTTTAACCCGTTCCCGAGCAGAGCACAATTAGCTGTTGGCCAGGTGAAGCCATTCATTAGCCCCATTTGCCTTTCCTCCGTCACAAAAACAAAACCTGTTGATGATGAGACCAGAACCCGATGGCATTGCTCCATTTGATTACATGTCCCCATGGCTGCCATTTAAGAGGCGACACACCCACCAGCGAGTCCGTCCGCCGATTCCAGGGCAGTGGGATGTGGGAAATGCAGACATTTCAATTAGCATTTGGCTAAACACAACGCAAACATTCTGGCCGTGACGATGAAGTCCATTGCCAGTCAATGAAGCCAATAAAATGGCACAAACCGAGTGAGTCGCGATCGCCGCTGGAGATGCTAACATAAATACTTGTTAGTCGCAGTTGGCTAATCACACTTTGCTGCCGCGACACGGCCAAAGCTGGTGAAGAATTTAAAGTGAAAACTCGGCGGTGGCTCGTCTCCTCCTCCTGCATTTTGGTGTCATAAGGAAGCGTCCAAATGATTCATAATTTATGCCTTGGCTTGGCTCTCGGCCTGTCGTTTCCATTCCTTTTCCTATTCCTATTCTCGGGCCCATTCTTATTCCTATTCCCAATCCCATTCTATGCTTTCGTTACTTCATTTTTCCAACTTAACGCGCTGGCTTGTGCCTCCTAACCAGGCTTTCTCCCCCCTGCCTCCTCCTGTTCCCATGGTAATTGTAATGCTTTTCGGGGTTGCACCGAGAGAATTTTTGATTCCTTGATAGTTTTATGATACCTTTTTTAGTTTTCAATTTATTTTGATGCTGTGGATTATTTTTTATCAGTGTATCAGTGCGTGGTCGTGGCCGTTGATAGTTGAAAAAATTACTTACAAATTACATGCGTAGCTTATGCCCCCGTGCCGCCTTCAGCCTGTTGGCTGCGGTTGGAAAAATGCAGGAAAATGCTGGCTGCCGGGTATTAGTGCCGTGTGTGTCTCGTGTCCAGATCGTAAATTGCGTTTTCTAATTGAATTCTAAGCACTACGGCGGCAGGTGACAGTCGTCGTCCGGAGAGGTCGTCACCCAACACCAGCCCTCTGCGGTCCAACAGTGCAGCAACGCCCATTTCCCAGAACTACGAAGGAGCTGCTCTTGTTAATTTCCCAACGTTACTGCATTAATGCTTCCAAGTGTCGGGCCGTCATTAGCATATAAATATTGTTGTAATTACGCCTGGTAAATAATGCAATTTTGCCATTTTTATAGGCCATGCCAGGGCTTAAATTAAAATTATTATAATTGAGTTAAGCGAAGGGGCGAGTCGCGAGCTGCGGCGAGTCGTAGGGCTGGCATTTCGCATGGCTTAAAATGCAGCACGAAACATGGCCATAAAGTGTAGCTGCGTTTAGCTTAAACAAGTCGACAATTTAAAAAGCCAATTTGCGCATAATACGCTGAACGTGAGCGAAAACTTAAAGCGGAATTGCACACACGCACAGCAACACACACATCTATCCATTACACAGGTGCAGGTAGCGTGCTGTGCGAAGTTCTGAATGACCATTAATGCAAATGTTGTTTGCTCATTAAAGAAGCATTGCCCGCCCACCCAAATGACCCAAATCTCCAGTTGTTCAGGCATTTGCTAGTGCCTTGTATCTCTGACCATTCCGAAATCGTAATAATTTCTTCAAAAATGCATCATATTGTTGATTAAATTTAAATTTTAAAAGAATTCACAACGGTTTTTAAGGCACTTCATTTTAATTATTAAATTTATTAATTATATATATTTATGGAATATATCCGATATATTTTGGTCAGCATCAAAAGTCGAGTCGACCTAGATATGTCCACAATGTCAAAAAATGTGTTGCCATATAGGCCTTTTTTCTTTTAAGCTTAATTGAACAATTTTTGAACAATTTTTAGACCAACCTTTTAGTGCCTTCCTAATACAGGTCTTTAGTTATTTGCTGTCGACAGTACAACGATACATTGTGGTTTAAATCTTTTTAAAGTTTTTAAAGTACTTGACAGCCCTGGGAATTTGACAGCAACTTTGCAGTTGATTGTTTAGCAACACTGCACCACATACTCCAAAAAATAACACTCTTTGCTACCTAGAGCTTAAAAAAGTTGTTTTTCTTGTATTTCGCTCTAAAATATTCCTCATTAAAGCTTATAAAATGAGTCGTATTCGGGCGCAGCGTCAAATGTTCGTCCTGGGAGACTTTGTTTTCGCCAAGGTACACGGCTACCGCCACTGGCCCGCCCGCGTCCTGGGCCGCTATGGCACCGTCTCCAAGCTCAAGTATAGTGTTTTCTTTTACGGTACTTGCGACACCGCCATGGTGCCCTCGTCGCATGTCTTGGATTTCGAGAAAAATAAACGGCACCTGGGCGGCCGGCATGAGAAGCATACGGTGCGCAACAGCGACTTTCGCAGCGCAATGGCGGATATATTGAGGGCAGTCGAAAGGCCCGAGAACGACTTTGCATATTACCAGGTGCTGGCGCAGACGAAGGATGAGGGCGAAACCTGGGTCCCCTACGAAATGCTACCGCCGGCTACGGAATCTGAGTCGGAGACATCCTCCGAAGAAGAGGATTCCGAAGAGCAGGATTCTGAGGATTCTGAAGAGGATGACACAACGGAGTCGGAGATTAGTTTGGACACAGACACAACGGAGAGTAGTTCGGAGGAAGACACAACGGAATCGGAGACTAGTTTGGAGGAAGAGCAGGTGCCCCCGCCTGCCAAGAAGCCGAAGAAATCAATGTCGGAGATTAGTTTGGATACAGACACAACGGAGGCGGAGAGTAGTTCGGAGGAAGACACAACGGAGTCGGAGACTAGTTTGGATGAGGAGCAGATGCCCCCGCCTGCCAACAAGGCGAAGAAATCAATGTCGCTGCTGGGTGACCAGGATGATGCTCCAGATCAAGCTCAAGTGGCCAACGTTCTAGAAAAAGAGCTAGGGCAGGACAATCCTGTAGTGGGCAACCTAGATGAGCATTGGAAGAACCTGGAGGAGGATAGAGGTTCAAAACTGGAGGGAAACACAGATGGAGAAGATAAACACTCTGAAAAGGACAAGCATATTAACCTACGCTGCCCCCACAACTCATTGGAGATGAGCAATAAGCTGAATTGGCTTGTAAGGATTCGATCATTTTCGATTTAAGGAGAAAGCTATCAAAACTATTACATAAACTTAACATATTAGTGACAATGTCAAAGTCCTCTATGATTTTATCTAGTTAAGCAGGCATACATACGTAGAATGTTGTAATGATTTTATATATACAATACACAAGCTTTTTATTTTATTACTTGAGAAAGATGTCAACTGCAGAGTTTGCAAAATTAAAAAAGGTTTTGCATTAAACTAACCATCATGCTTACAAATTATGAGTTATAATTCGGATACTTCAAATTCTTCACCTCTTTGATGTATTCTTCGCTTCTTTTATAAAATAAAGCATGTGATAAGCTTTCCCAATAAGCTTTATTTAATTTTAAATTCAAATTCCAATTGCAAACTGCAAGGGTATAGCAGCTGTTATCGGTGGTATATTCCGTTCTTGTTTAGTATGTTTACAAACACTTAGTGTTTTTTACGATCTTTCTGTAGGATATTAAATCAGTCAAGTCGCTATGGAACCATACTTAGTGCAGATCTTTAATCGCAGTATTTAACCCAATCGATCGTTTTTTTAAGCCCCGATACTTTTTCAAATAACACAGTAGCTTCGCAGATGACGGTCCGGCAACGCCGCCACTGACAATAACAATCTTCTTCTTGCAAGCTAAGAGTTCATTCTTAGAATTGTTGATTTTCTTATTTCACGAAAAATATACCTTACTAGAGCTTAAACGATGGGTCGTAATCGGGCGCCGCTTCCAACGTTCGAACTGGGAGACTTCGTTTTCGCCAAGATGCGGGGCTATCGCCCCTGGCCGGCCCGCGTCCTGGGCCGCTTTGGCTCCGTCTCCAAGACCAAGTATAATGTGCTCTTCTACGGAACTTGGGACACCGCCAAGGTGTCCCCTTCGCATATGTTCGATTTCGAGAGAAACAAACGGCGTCTGGGCGCCCTGCGCTGTGGAACAACCGCGCGGAACACCGACTTTCGTAGGGCAATGACGTACGCGCGACGGGCGCTCGAATGGCCCGCAAACGACTTTGTTTATTATCAGGTGCTGGCACGGACGGAGGGTGATGGCGAGTGTTGCGTAGCCTACGAAGCGTCGACCACGGAGTCGGAGGTGGTCTCCAATGAAGAGCATTCTGGAGACTCAACGGCGGCGTCGGAGATATTGCAATCAAAGGCTGAGGAGCAGGAAAAGCAGGACAACGTCGAAATTAAACCACCCAGTCTGGAAACGCAGTTGGGAAACTCGAAGGAAGAGGAATATGATGATCCGGAGTCAGATTTCATAGTTGAAAGTAGCGAAGATTTAGATTCTGATAAAGACCAGCCCATTAACCTGTGCTGCCGTCACGTCAGTAGAGCCGAGCAGTGAGCGGAGTCTGCTTCTAGAGTATTCAATCATTTTCGATTTAAGGATAAAGATACATATTTAATTTGCTTTTCCTAAACGAGAAAGGCTTTAAGCATATATACTTACACTTACGATTACTACTAATGTTTATTGACAATATCAAAAACTTAAATATAAGAAAGAAGATCTCTATAGTTTCAACTTGTTGAGCAAGCATGAGTAAAATGTCCTTTTTACTAAAAGAAAAATTCTGTGAAACTATAATAATATTGAAGATGTATTTACGTTGTTTCTATAATAATGAAGAAAGAAGATTTTGAATTACTTTGAATGAATTGTTGACTGCTTAAAAGTACTTTTTGTTTGTTTCACAAAATAAAGCTTTTGATCTAATGGTCTGAACCAAGTCAGTAAAAAACAAATGTGTTTAATTCAAACTCAACTCCCTTAACATTTTTAGGAAGCTTCGGATGATTGGACTTTGCTGAAATGGTCTGCGGATTATTGGTGGCCATTAAGAAGGCGCGGGCGGGCGTGCCATTGGCTATAATGGCTAAGGCGTGATCCTGCTGACCTCCACACATCATCCGGGTGGAGAGTTTGTCCTAGTTTGCACGTTTCTGCTTTAAATGCCGCACCATCAGCATCGGGCAACCCATCTCCACATCCCCCAGGACAATGATGAGCCTCCCCAGGGGCGGTCGCTCGATAGTTTAGCTAAATGCCGTCGTAAAAGAGTGCCGGCCGTTAAACCAACAACCCGATGGAAGCAGAGTCAACAAACCAAAACATTCCCACCCTACTTTTGTCCAGATTTAATTGGATGAGATGCTGCAGCTGCTGGAGGAGGAGAAGGCCCTGGACCAGCTTCCAAGCTGCGATGAGGATGCCTCGATTAACAAATTATCGCCACCGCAGCAAATTAATCGCTGCAGCTTGGCATCTGTACGGGGCTCAATCGGTATCTGGGTTAACGAGAGGACGACGGATGACCGCAAATCAGATTCGCTAAGCCGGCAATGGGATTCCCAACCGCAGCATCAATTTGGTTTTAGTGCCAGAAATATATATTGCACTCCTCCAACAGATTGCAGCAGCTGCCAGAGCGGACGCCAGGAGCTGCAGCCGCCGAGGCAAGAGATGCATGGAGAAAAATTGCGAAAATTGTCCTGGTACTGATCTCTCCAGGCGATAAAATCCGATAAAATATAAATTCGTTTCTGGTTTGATTATTTTAAAATACGACAAAACAAATGGTGTCATAATACAAATGATATATTTTACTTCAAAGTAAAAGTACAACATTTAAATTATCTGAGTGCATCGGAGATGCTGCTGCATGCATCTGAGAGGATCCTTGCAGCATCCTTTTGCCCGCTCGACAGCTGTCTGCTGGGCTTAATCCTTTGCCCTGCGCTCTTCTGCGGTCTGCGCCAGATTGTTACGGAGTCCTCATTCTCCTGCTCCTCCTCCCGATATGCATATGGATCGGCGACCACTCCTCGTCCCGCTCCCGATCGCTGTCCTGGGCCGTAAAATGTCAAATTAATGTTACAACATGTCCAACAACTTTTGATGACATTTGACAATGCTGAGTGGAAATTCCTGCAGGTGACGCAATTTCCCTGTAATTTGTTTGGCCGCACGTACGCTGGACGCCATCGTCGTCGTCATGACGGGATTGTGCCTGCCCAGCATAAACAAAACCCAGCCGAACCGATCTGATCCAAAATGCGCCGGGGGACCTGCAGCCCTATTGGACTGCGGTTAGTTGGGTTATTGGATGGCTTGGCTGCTTATCGGGGAGTCACTGGTTACAGGACGGGACGGCTGCTAGTTGGATCGTTGGCAAGGTGTCAATGTGTGGGCATGTCGCACACGTGTGCCCTGCCTCGGGGCCATAAATTCACTTAGTTTATATGCTGCCACTCCGCTGTGCTTCTGTGTCCACTCCACACTCCACAATCCACCCGACTCTGGCAGACAATCAGACACCCAGTTACCTGGCCGGGCATTCATGCCCAGTTCGGCGGAAATTTGTGGAGGAAATCAAATTAAAATTTCGCTAATTTATCAGCCGCTACGAAATCGTGAGTCCCGGTGGCAAACACCTCGCTGAGGCGGCCCACAAGAAGCATATAAAAGCAGTGGCAAAACGAAGGAAGTGGAGCGGGGTGGTTTGTTGTTCTGGCAAATTTTTGCATTTTATCGAAACGACTTCATCAGCCACCAGCCGCCAGTCCGAGGTCCGAAACAAAGGCATTCTAATTAAAATTCCCAAGTGTCAGAAATTTTATTTATGTATTTCCCTGCCAAAACTAAGTGCATCAATCAAACTTTTGCACAACCGCCAATTAATTTTTTGCTCGACGTTCTTGGGTCGCATCGTTAACACCCCGAAAGTCGATTGGATTCTGAAATTGGGACGGGATTGGTTTCGTTGCCTAATCGATGACTGATTGTCTCAGTAAAGAGCTACACTGATCAGCAAAATAGGGGTGGAATTTATATGTGATTCAATTTTAATAACAAATTCTGTTCAATGCAACAAATTCAAAATGTTAATGGTGAATTAACGAAGTTTATGCAGTAAAATACTTTTAAATTGTACATAAATTCACTTAACTAATATTTTATAATATATTATATATAAATAATATTATATTATTACTAGATTAGTTATCTTGTAACATTTTCTAAAATTGATTTCAACCTAGCTTTTGTTCTTTTTCGGATGTCATAATACCTCAGTGCGGCCTTTATTATATTTCATTATAGTATAGATTATTATTATACTTCCACTCTCTCAGTAAACATTTCTCCAAGTGCACAAATTTCTCCCTCCATTTTTCTGATATTATCGGAAAGAAACCCCAGCCTATTGTTTGTCTAGTGTTCGCTCTCTATTAAAGCGATTATGATAGGCCAATCAACCCCTGTCCCGGACCATTTTGAAGCCTTTTCTTGGGCAGTCAGTAAGCACATGTTATTATTTGTTTTTGATGAAGTGGTTGATTACAATCGACCCTCCCCTTGAGTCTATTTGGGCCAGCCACCCCGTGAACGTCCCTGCCATTTGATTTGCTGTCAGGATGGGAAATCAACCCGACACTTTTCGACATACCAAGTCCCAAGAGACAATCCAAAATTTCTAAAGAGGTGAGGCAGAGTCGTCAGCAATTTTAGAGTTTTACGACCCTCGCGGCCGGGCTCGGCATGTTGTGGGTCAGCAGGTGAAACCCAAAAAGCCGAGGTGCCTCCCACACAGCGCATAATTAGCTGATGTCGAACATTTGGTAATACACGGAATAATGGGCTCCAAGTATGTCATTGGATATGCAAAGCGTCGACGCGTTTTTATTTTTGCCACAGTGGGTGGTATTCTGATTGGGAATACCCAACCCATTCGATCCGATCCGACCACCTCACTAATGGAAGGTTGCGTCGCTTTTTAATTGATTTGTGCCAAAAGTTTTATAGGTTTTTAAAGCCGGCCTCAACAAATGGCTGCGATTGTTGGCCAGATCCAAATGAAACCACAAAGGAGTGACAGCATTGGAGACCGAAAGTGGAAATACCCTTGCATGGTAATAAATATCTATGTACATATATAAATAATCAAAAATTAATATTATAAAATATCGAGAGAAAAATTAATCCGATGTATCTAAAATATTTCTAAATTAGCACTTTGCAAGTTTAAGGTTACTAAGCAAACAGGTTCTGGTGACAGTTACAGACTATATTTATGAACAACTGCTGTCAAGATCTCTAATGGTTTTATTTTTCATTAATATGTTAAGCAAACTTCCTAAAGAAATCACAATACCCCCTGTGAGGGCATTCATTCGAAGTCCCCCGCCTGGGGAGCGCGAGCCTAATTATGGAACGACAGAAATGGCAAATTAGCATAAAATTTAGCAACATTAAAAATTATACTTTATTATGCTCGAATGTGTCGTGTGTGTGTGCTCCTTTTTATTGTTGCTCTGTGACTAAATTGATTAATGAGCAAATTTAATAGTGGCATCTGCTTACGGACATATTTTTATGACACTTCAAAAATTATGACGGGCATTTTACCCGTTTATAACTTTAACAATTTGTTGGTCAGCTTGGCGGTTGCTTGGCCTTTTGTTTTTACCGTTTTACCGGCACATGTTGCACAATTCGGCGCAGTGAAAGTGCTCGGGCCTCGGGGAGGTGACGGTTAAGAGAGGGACCCATAAACTTGGCCATAAAAATAATTTCGGGGCTGGGCGGATTAAGCAAGTTATGGCTTTGGTGTTAAGGTGTTGGCGGCACATTTCTTTCTTGGACTCATATATTTTTTATTTTCGAGTGGGGCGATCTTTTTTGGCATTTTTAATGGGCCCATTAAATGCAAAATTTGATTTATCTGGCTTCGGCCATTCAGATGATAATTGCGACGATAGAATGACGCAGATCGGGGCGGTTATTTCCAGAGGTTAAAGATTTATTATGAATTTAATTTGTAAATAGATGGCCAGGCGCTATCCATCACAACTTTTACCTGGCACTGTCGAAAGGATTGTATCTTTTAGCTTTGCAGGAAAAATAGCTGACCCGTATCGTTTGCTTTCTACGCTGCTGGACATGTCCTGGGAAGGGTTGGGTTCTTTTAATCCACCGGCGCACGCTTCTACGCAGCTCCAGGAAAGCCTCTACTTTCAGTCCTATGGCCGATTAGAGACTCACATGGCCCTGCTGCAGGATTCGGTGCGAACCCAGGCTTTCCGGAACGCCATTCTTCATAATCGCCAGCACTTTCAAGGCAAGATCGTTCTGGATGTGGGCTGCGGCACTGGGATCCTTTCGCTGTTCGCCGCGGAAGCGGGAGCCCGCAAGGTCATAGGTGTGGAGTACACAGATATGGCGGAGGTGTCCAGGGAAATTGTGAGGGATAACGAGAAGGCGGATGTGGTGACGGTGATCCAAGACTTGGTGGAGCAGGTGGAGCTGCCCGATGGGATTCAGCAGGTGGACGTCATAGTCTCCGAATGGATGGGGTGAGATCGATTTGAATTTTAGATTTGTATAGATTTTCAAGACCATATGGTGTATCCCCAAAGCCACGGTCTCTACATGGAGGCCATGCTGAATGCGGTGCTCTACGCCAGGGACAAGTGGCTCTGTCGCGGCGGCCTAATCCTGCCCAGCGTGGGGACCCTGTGGCTGGTGGGGGCCCATGATCCGCACAGAAAGGCCAATCTGAACTTTTGGCACAGTGTCGAGGGCATCGATATGAGCAGCGTGCGGAAGCCGGTCTCACAGGAGCCTGTTGTGGACTGCGTGACAATCCAGCAGGTGCTGACGGACGAGTGCTATCTGCACTCCACCCACCTGGACTCCGCCCGGAATGAGCCAGTGGCCTTCCGCTCCAACTTTCTGCTGACCGTACAGCGTTCCGGGGTCATCAATCTTCTGGTCCTGTACTTCGATGTGGGCTTTCCCCAGGGCGACTCCCCGGTCCCCCTCAAGCTGTCCACGTCGCCGCTCTCGCCCTGGACCCACTGGGAGCAGACGCTGCTTTATCTGGACGAGCCGCTCTTCGTCAAGGCCAATGACCAGGTGCGCGGAGTGCTGGCCATGATGCCCGATGGACGGGACGGGCGCTGTATGATCTTTGACCTGAACATCAGCTTCCGCAGTGCCCGGACTCGCGTAGAGAGCTTCAAGAGCTTTAGCTCTTCGGGATCGAGGTGAATTGTAGGTCATTCTTTTTTAGAAGATTCCTCCATAAAGTGTAATAAAAAGATCACCAAAACGCCATAAAACGGGTCGTTAATCGAGGGAATCAAAGTGCTCCAGGGCTGGGATATTGGTCAGTAGTGGGCTTAGAAAGTGGACGGACAGTCGCCAGCCGAAATGTTAACGACTTTCTTAACAAATTAATTTCGAAGACGGGGGAATGCCGAAAAAATGTGTGCCCCTCCGCCTCTAATTAATTGATGGCCGTCGTATAAATTTGTGAAAGCCAACGCCGTGGGCCCACAATGAACGCCTTTTATGCGTTTATAACTCTATTTACTATTTCCAGCCATTTGCATTGTCTCGTTTTGAGGTCTCCGGCTCTGGGTCCGATCTCGAGAGGTCCCCGAAATCTCTTGTCAGCTCGTTTTGTGTTTGTGCACAGTCCGGCTTTGTTAATGGCAGTTCTTAAAAGGCCATAAAGTTGCTTTATGCCGCTCGTGAAATTAATATGCACACCATTATTGGACGTGATTATAAAATATTGCTTATCTAGCGCGCACAAAAGCGCCTCAAATGAGCCAGCGGTCTTTGATTTTCGGTCAACACTTGTTCGCATCCCTCATTCCCAGACGGAGGGATCAGGTGGGATCGGGGCTAGTGCTTCCCGCTGGGCGCATTAACAAACTCTCAAACAAACTGGACGCGATCCTCGGACGCAGCAGCGGCGTAGGCCAAACAAACATTTCAATTTGTGTCTTCATGCACATGGAAAAACTGAGCTGAACCTATGCAAAGTCGGATAACCAAGTGCAGCAAATATATATTTAATTTGAAGGATATTTGGATTATAAGCAAGAACACCTCACATTTTAAGACCCAAAAGACAAGCCCCGTCTCAACGTCCTAGCCATTGAGCGGACACTAGCTTCTTGTACCTAGTCTGCGGCAAGGCTCCAGAAGCCTTTTAAATATTTTCTTTAAATTTGGATATCCTTGCAGGGTATTCTTATTTTGGTCAGAAGCTTGCAAAGCGTTGAAGGAGCCATTACCGACCCCATAAATCATATACATATATTGTTGATCACCACCAACGGGACAGTCTTTCTAGCCATGTCTAAAGAAAATTTTTTTTTTAATTTTTAAAATTTTCAAAATTTGATAAGGGGTAACATCATTAAAATTCTCAAAAATTGGCAAAAATTTTGATATCTTTAAATTAAAAATGTTGTATGCAGATTTTTTAGCCTAGAAAAAACAAGCACAGAAAAGCTTTCCGAATAATATTTAATGCATTTTTGGCTTAGTAATGATAGATTTTTGATTCGATGCCATGATCCTATGAAAAACTTCAAGGGTATACAACTGTGGCTTTCCTAAGTTAGTTTTCGTTGTTGTTTTTATTATTAATTTCCCCAAGATACAGATTTATTATTTATGGACTATTATTTTACCGACTTAATAATCCTCCAACAGATCTTTTCTCCCTGTGTACTCCAATCCCAGACTCTTGTCCCATCCGCTTGCTATTCTCTCTTCCCTGCCCTGCTCATGTTGTTCGGGTATCAAATTGCTGGCATTTGTCAGCGGAGCTGAGGGACACCGAGCACGGATTCACCTATAAATTAGAGACTCGTTAGACAGCTTAACCCGGTCCCATCCCGGGAGAGGCGAGTCCTGGTCCCCGCTCCCGCTGATAAGGAGGTCGGTCGGTCGGGTCCGCTGCGACAATTGGCTCATAACTAATTGTTGTCACCCGTCGGCGATAAGGATGCAACTGGGAACGGGGAGCTGTGAGAAATGTAGTGTGATAATCTCTATTTAGAATTTATGTTAGCTGATTAGGTTGGGCTCGAGAAATGTGATGCCCAAGACTTGTTTATGAACAAGATCTTTCTCAGTAAACAGTATGTTTTTTAATACCGTTTAATATTTATTAAAATTTAGATAAAACAGCTACTAGTGACGTTTATTTTCAATAAAAGTCTGACATTTGCAGCTCATTTTTAAAGTAAAATGAATTTAGAGAAGGATCTGCAACGGGAGATGGCGGAGAGCATGCTGAATGATGTCATATCGTCCAATGCCTACGACCACCTTATCAAGGACTATAAGAAGCTATTCAAGGATAAGGTGAGACCCAGATCTGTTTCCCAAAAGAATAGCTTTTAATAACCCTGCGTTACAGATTGTCCTGGATGTGGGCTGTCGCAGTGGACTGCTCAGCCTGATGAGTGTGGAGGTGGGGGCCGTTAAGGTTATCGCCGTTGGAAACATGCAGAGTGCGGGACTGGTCAGGAAAACCCTTGGCCAGGGCGACAAGGAGGACATATTTGAGGCCGTCAAAGGCGCTATTCAGGAGATACGTCTGCCTTGCGGTCTCAAGTACGTGGACATCATAGTGTCCGAGTGGCTGGGGTGCTTATTTGTATTCCTGATTCGAGAAACACATGTGACTTTAATTAAAACAAAAACCGTCTCCTTACAGCCACTCTGTCTTCGTGGACTCCCTCTTCCGGGAGGTGATCTTTGCCAGGGAGAAATGGCTGGTCAAAGGTGGCATCATTATACCCAATATGGCAAAGCTCTTTGTCAGTGGAATCTCGGAACATCGTCACCCGATCGTTGAAGTGAATGTCGCCGATAGGCACTCTAAGGTTTTGGAGAAAGTATGCCTCTTGGAGGACCACGTGACAAAGGAACAGCTCATCACCGATAAGTTCCTGATCAAAACCGTTGATCTCTGCACGGCCAGCTTGGATGATGACGCCTTCCGGCTTCCGATTAAGCTTAAGGCCCTAAAGGATGGCTCCCTCGGTGCTGTGGTCCTCCATGCGGAGATAGCCTTTTCCGGAGCCAAGGGCAGACTGCGACGTCTGTTCTCAACGAGCCCTGGTCAGCCTCGTACCTATCTGAGACAAACCATACTGTTTGTGGACGATCCCGTCGTGGTTGCCGAGCATCAGGTGCTCCGTGGTGTCCTGGGCATGTATCCCAATCCCAAAGAGCATCGCGGCGTCCAGTATTCGCTTTCTTTTGGAGAAGATGAGCCTTTCGATCCGACTGAGGTTCCAGGGGAGGGGCCGGACGTCTGAGTAGACTTGGTCCAAATAAAAGGAGTTTCAAGTTCAGGCTGATGTATTCATGGCAATGTTTTGGCAGGGACGCAGGCGCAGGGGATCTGAATTTATGGCCATGCTGCATCAATTAGGGCGGCTGCTGCTACCCAAACAGACAATGGCCGGGGAGCCAGGGATCTGGATGATCAGGATCGGGATCGGGATACGCTGACTGACTTCTTTTTTGACCCTTCCTCCTGCCGCGGCCGCTGACCTGATCGGTGTTTAGCTTTGACGTTGCTACAACGATTTAAAATGATGTCGCGCATAATTCACCGATCGCGGATCGATTGGGGTTCGAGGATCCCAGCTCCCAGACGGCAGACCGCAGACCGCAGAACAATCGTCTTGCCAGACTGTGCGTCGTGATTTGGCTCTGCATTCTGGGCCCTGGCCTCCTTCGTGGCCTCGTTTACAGTAAGAGCTCTTTTGTTCTGAGCTCATAACCGATCGCTGATCGCGATATCGGCTCTCACTTGGTTAGCACAGCGCAGGAATCGGAATCCGTGAGTCCCAATCTCGTTTCTCCCCAGAAACTTAAATGCTTAAGTGACATTTCGTCTGCTTCACTTGCACTGGCCAAAAAAGTGGGTAAATGTGGAAGAAGATAGACTGGGTATCGATATTTTTTGCGAAAAAAATAAAGATTTTTTAAAAATTTAATTACATTTTTATATATCCAGTCTGGGATATGTTTTACGATATAAAGGCCTCATGATTTCCATCTCCTGATACTCTGGAATATAAAAAATAGCTGCAGTTTTGTTTGATTTACTTATTATTGTCTCCTCTCACTATTTTTGTTTTTCTCTAAGTGTAAGCTTGGGATCAGGCTGAAGCTGGAGCTGGAGCTTGAGGGTCCCGTGATGGATTAGCATCGTTTTGCCGTGAGGATAATGTGTCGTCTGCAATGATTTTGGTTGACATGCGCGATTTTTTTGTATCCTTCTGTTCCCCTTCGGTTTTTTACGGTTACCTTCGTTGTTGTTTCTCGGAAATAATTATGCTACTTTTGCGCAAGAGTAACAGCATTTTTGTACAAATTGCATAAAAATTTAAATTGGAGTTTTGGTTTCTTGCCCGGTTTTTTGTGGCTGCGCGAAATTGCTTAATAATGAAATGCCAATGGATTAAGCGCAATTTGTGCGGCATGTCGCACTGATTGTCGCCGGTGTCTTTATCTTTATCTTTATCGTGTTTTTTCCCCCCGAACAGTTGACCAGCCCTCCTATATCCTGATCCTCCTGACCACCATCACCATCACCCTCATCATCGCCATCGCCATCAAAAGCAGCAGAAGTAGCAGCCAGCAACACGTTCAATTTGCCGGGCCTTATTTTACACCTAACGAGGCCCAGAAAAAATACCCTATAACTGGCTCTTTCTCACGAGCCCGTCTCTCTTGCTCCCTTTCTGCGCTCCCCGGGGCCTCGCAGCGTTTTCATTAAATTCGCTTAATAGCGCAATATAATTTAAACAAGTAGTAACATAAAATAAAACTCACAGCCATGCACTGAAAGTCCTAAAGATGAAGCACATTACTCCGGACTGCAAAGACCCTGCCCTGGACCCCGATTCGATTCGAGGAGAGGGATGCCAGGCGGGGAAACGGGATCGGGATCGAAATCGGGGGGCAGTCTCCGCTGGCCAGTTATGGCGCATGGGCGAGACCTCGTTGTCGACCAGCAATGGCAATAAGTTCGCTTAACGAGGGTTTAATTTATGATTTGTTATGTTTCCGGTTCATGTTCTTGTTGCCTGCAAAATTATTGGCCATAAAGCCAAGGTGTGGATTATAGTTGCTGGCAGTGGTAGCCCTCGCTGGATCGACCAAGTCAACTGGAATTGGCCTGGCCAAAAGGGGAGTGACTGGGCAGGGAAGGGAAACATGTGGTGGAAAGAAGGAGGACTGACTGGTGACCCCATGGGGTGAAGAGTGATTAAAGGCTCCGAGCTTCTATCCTTGCACGGGGTAGACTTTAAATGGAACGGGAATATTTCTGGAGACAACTTGGACCTTATTTAATAAATCATTTATTTTTACAAGTGTACAAAGAAATAATTACGGATGCCATTGTCAATGCCTCTCAGTTATGCAACTACTTTGGCAATGTTCTCCCGGCCCACTAATAGCGCCTAATCCCTTCACGCTCACCGTGCATTTGCCTCCGCTCCTCTGGAGGATGAGTACGGGGACCTGGATTGGGGATAAGGCCATCGAACGCTGCTCGCCCTGCGTTGAAAATCGATTTGTAGTCTTATTTCGCTCGCCTTTTTCGCCCGTGGCCCTTGGGTTGCGCCTGCGCAAACAACTCAGAACGCGCAGAACGCGGATAACAGCGGATAAGAAAATAAGCAGAGACAAGCGGAGACACCACGATCCTCGCAGGGCTCAGGAGGACCAGGTCCAAGCCACGCCAACGAGTATCTGGGGGAACATAAATTACGCGACTAACAAGCAGCGCCCGATCCAGCTAAAAAAGATACAAAAAGCCCGGGGAGAGGAGGATGAAAAACACTTCATACTTGGAAACAGACTTGCACCGGAAAAATTGATTAATCAACTGCAGAAACCACATTGTGGGAAAATTATTAAAACAAATTTAAAGAATTTTTTCAAATCAAATTGTTTAAAATTGTACAAAATATTAATTTTGAAATTCCAGACTGGTGTGTTAACCTAGTTAAAACTAACACAGAATAAGCAATAAAATATTTGTGGCACTATCTCTGTAGCATACTTTTCGTGAAATAGCTTATTACCCATTTTATTATGAATAATTAAGCACAATTTTCTCTGAGTGCTCCCGGTTCGAGGCTCTGGGCCAAAGTGAGTTGCACAAAATTATAAATGAAAGCGGGTGTTGGACTCGTTCTATCCGGGGGCCCTCGTCCTCGTCCTCCTACCTGGCCGGCCATCCCCACACTCCTCACGATTAGGTGCAGCAATTTGGCCGGGGCTGTCTGTGATTGAGACCGAGGCAGTGCTCGAAACGAAGTTAAAAATCAAATTAGTGAATGTGTTGAAAATTAAAAACAAATTCACGGATAAATTGCATCTGCCAGATACGCAATTATTATGAGGGCCAAGGAGGAGCGCCGAGGGAGCCCGCTGACTTATGGACTTTGGGGCTGCCTCGGCGACCACGGGGTTCTCTGCTCCTGCACTCTGAATTCTGGACCTGGGACTCTGCATTGTGTGTTCTGGAGTGTTCCTCGATCCCTGATTCTGGTTTGGTTTGACTGCCTGTATCCGTATCTGTGCCTGGGCATCTGTGTGGATCTGCGGCTATGTGCCCTCGAGGTGTTGCAATTTGACGTTTTTTACGCGAGTTTTTATTCCATGAAATTCACATGAACTTCAAGGGGTTGCACAGGAAGAAACATCCTTGCGAACTGATGATGATGGGATATTAATTAGCTTGGTTAAATTTAAACTTTGGAATACTTGTTCAGGGGCTCCAACTGTAGTTAACCATTGTTAAAACAATTGAAACAATGTTTCTTTGTGAAACCCTACCTAGATGTCTATCTCAGACTGAGCTACAATATTTATTTAAATGATAACGCTCTAGTTTTTCTCTGCGTGTCCGGCGTGCAAATACTCGGCCTAAATGGCTCTGATGTCTTTTGGGTCCGATGGCGAAAAAACATGTCGAATTAACACGCTCCGAGGGGCAGCTGGACGAGTCGCCGAGGCTCCTTTTCCTTTATTTAAATGTTGGCAAATTAGCTGAAATTTCTTCTCGCAATTTGCATGGGTCTGTGTGTGTGCACGGTGAGACATATAATTACAGTTGAGTCTAAACTTCTTCCTCTACCGAATATATATATAAACTGAAAAAAGAATGCGGCTCAGCTGGCGCCGTGTCTGCGAAGACGGGCAAATAAATCGCGCTGCTGTTGAACTTTTTATGTGCCCGAAGGGACAGAGACGCGGAGTCCAGGGCAGCCGAGGCAACAAAAGCCAGAATGGCACTGCTGCCAGAGATCTGCCAGAGATGGAAGTCGCCACGCCCTCCTGTCGTCCGTCGTCTGCAGTCGGTCGTCCTGTGGCCGCTTCTTTCCGTTCCTGTTGCCAACTTCTACTTCGGCTCTGGCGGGGCCGTAAAAAAAGGGCGCAAATTTTATGAGCGCATCGTTTAACAAATGAATTTACAACCGTGCAACGCCCAAATGTCTGGCGTTCAAATTCAAATTCCTGGCCACGCAACCAGCGGAAATCTTGGCCCAGCTCCAGGACGACTTACGTGGCACACGGAGGCGGTCGCACACACCGAAAAAAATAGTTGGCTGATCTCCCTAACGTGGTGAGTTATAAATTTATTAAATACTACATTCCATTTTCATCATTGCAATGATATATGAATTTTCTCTCCTAAATTATGCTTAGGGTGATAAGGCTGCTATTCTTCAGTACCAGAATATTGAATGAATTAATATTTGAATTGATTACTTTATAGAGACATCCCAAGTGGTCTTTCCTGTGTACTCCTCGATTTTATGCTCTGAGGGACAAACAAACCTATGAATTATGCCTGGCATTTGGCCAAGTGATTTAAAACAAATTCGAGAGACGCGCTTGCAGGGATCCATGGCCACGACGACGACGACGAACATGTTCATTATGGCCCGGGGGCAAGAGGATCGATCCCCTCGGTGATGGCCACGTTACATTAACATTAACGCTTTCATTAGCCCAGTTTTCGCCTCGCTGGCCGCCCTTTTATCGGGGCTCCACTTTGTCGCCCATAAATCGGAGTCGCTGCAATCGTTAAGTGGAGTTTAATGAGGCTACCGACTCTCCGGCACATCATGGATACCTCGGTGTTCTCCAGTTCTCGGAGTAGCCGGCGTGCTTTGCCCGAGGCCTTCTCTGGCCAGCGTTTACAATTTGGTAATTGTCCCTGGCCTGTCAATAAGTTTTTATGGCCGGACCCATAAAGGGAAAGCTAAAGCTCCCATCGCAGCAGCCGCCGTCCTGCCCCGCCCCGGTTTTTGCATTTAGTCTCGCTCTCAGATGGGAGTTGAGTCCCGGTTTGGAGTCCAAGCTCGCCAATTACCGACACGATCGCAAATTGCCAGCACACGAGGCCGGTGATTTCGACCAGCTTAATGTCCGGTATGCAAATATATAACTGACCGTTCAGATTGATCATCTCTGGCCCCCGTATATACTTAGGCGCACAATGTATGTATTTCCTGCTCTCTCTTCACACTTTTGGGCGGAAAACTAGTTCGAAAAACACGTGAAAGTCGGGAAAATCAATTGCAAATTGAAAAAGTGCACCCTTGGCAAAGAAACAATTCGTGAAATCATTATCTTTGAGCTCCGAAGCGTGCACTTCACTCCTCAATAATGGAAAATAAATTATTCGACAAGCGTCTTAGGTGAATTGAGACCTTAGGAATTTCACACTTGGTCTAAGACCATATGTAAATAGCCAGCTCCCCCGATCCGGGCCTTTGTCCTGGCCGATCCTGGCTCAGCTGTCGCACAATGAGCCGTCAAGAGGGACATGTAGAGTGGCACTTCAGGCCCTGTTCCGGCCATTGTTTGCCTAATAAACGACACAGGCATTGTCCTGGGGCTGTTCAGTGCAGTGCTGTATATATGTCAAAAGGTTGCCCATTTCGACACCCCGGCTAGCGGTCAAGCGACAAGGACGAGACCAGCCAGCCAGCCAGGACAATAGCTGCGTATTTGCCAATTGTATCGGAAACAAACCCGTCGCACGACGATCATTTATGTGTCATTAAGACGTGTCCCGGGAGCAGGAGCAGCAGGAGGGGAAAAGGAGAGCGCAGCTGTCAGGCTAGAAGAGCAGCTTGGGATCGCGGCTCGCAGCTAATGGAGCCCGGTTGCCGCCCATTTCAAAGCCGTGCACAGCGATGATCGATGGGTTAGTTACGTATTAAAAAGAAAAATTAATTAAATTAAATTAAAAATTAATAGCCAATTCTGCTTTCATATTTGGGTATTTAAAACCTTAAAGTTTGACACAATTAGGGGCTTTAATGCGATAGTTTTTACCAGGGAATAAGCCATTACTTGGCATATAATTTCTTTCCGTGCAGCCATTCCTGATCGATCGGCCGGCCATGATGAAGTTGTTGCTCTGATCGAGCTGGCCAATTTGTTGGCAACTCGCTTGACGCGTTTGTCAATTAAAATCAAATTCATTTCATGCTAGAGCAAATGTTTGGCCGCAGATTGGGCATATTCGCCTGCGCTCCGTATGGGTATTATTAACCACTTAGGCGCTAGTGCAATAACTTTTAATCAGCCAATAAATTTGGAGCGATTTATCAAAAAACAAAATAAAGGAGAGCAGGCAAAAACCAGAACACGGAGTAAATGTTGTCGGCCAAATTGCCTCTAATAACCGCAATCGATCGTTATTTTTTGTGGTTATTAATACGGATGCGTGTCTGGGGATTGGGCCAGGGAGTTGGCCGGCCAGCGATCTGCGATCTGCGAGCTGCCACGGCTTCTCAGGTAGTTCACAAGTAACTGCAAATTGCTGCCGTCGATAAAACTCAAATTGGCCGGACCGAACTGGACGGGACCAAGGCATCCGCGCTCCGAGGGGCGGCGGCGGAGCAGCGGCAATCGATCGTTGAATTTGCCTAATGGCGACGGCCACTCAACGCAAACACCGATCGCTCCCTCGGACCGGGCGATCGATCCTTGGATACGAGTATCTGCATCTGCATCTGCATCGGGGACCACTGATTGACGGTGACCGATCCTCTCAAGATCCTCCTCGTCTTTCCGGCTCTGCCCCGCCATGATCGCGATGTTTACGCGTGCATTTAGCATGTTGTAAAAGTCTGATGGCGTCCATTATAATCAATTGGCCGGGGCTCGTAAAATTAAATGATCCCGCAGGAGAATTAAGCGCCAATTACGCGCAGCTTGAAATACAAGAGAGGCCAACTGCGCACGATGGCGGCCGAAATAATAGGGCTTCAGGTATTTAAAGCTCGGGCTATAATTTATATATTTACGCCCAGTGTGTTATAATCTGTAAGTTTTGACCCTGTATTCTTTATCATTAATATAAAATGAAACAAAAAATAAATTTATAAAATCATTAATTAAATTTTGTAAATTGTAAAGTTAATACGAAGACTTATTTACCACAATAAAAATCAAATGCTATACGGTTATTGTATATTTTAAAAAAATATTGCGATCTTATATTTTCACCTTTATTGTGCCTGAAAAAGTACGTATATATATAAATATATATACGTAGCCATTGGCACTGTGAAGCCTCAAATTTGGACCGCGATCGCGGGACCAGAAAGTGAACAAACCCCGAGACGAAGACGGCGGAAGGTGGCGAGCAAGAGGCGTCCGGGGGTAGGAAATCGCTGGCCCCGACTTAATTGCAGCATTTAAGTTGTCTTATTGATCATAATAACTCCATAATGGCGGAACATGTGCGTACAATATAATAATCAGCCGGGGATCGAGTGAAAATTGCGAACGGGAAATGTGCGCAGGCCCCAAGGACATGCTAGGGGCGGCGGGGCACCATTGCAGGGGGCTGGGGACGACTGCCAGGGCCCAGGCAGGTGGCCGGCAAAGTGGAGCAGCCGAGACCACTCTCTGCCCCCAATGATAGTGTGAAAGCAAACAAGCAGTAAAATTAAAAGGGATCGGAGATCGGTTCACCCCCTTGGCATTCCTGGGCCTGGCCCCGTCCCTGGTCGCTGATCGCCGATCGCTGAAAACTGAAAACTGATCAACTTGTAATGGGAAATGAGCTCCTCCGAACTTCAACTCAATCAGCTTAATGGCCTGACAACTTTGTAGCCTCTAAAGAGGGGTTTTTAGGGGGGTTCCCGCAGGGCGGGGCAGCCGCTGATCAGTGGTTCGGGGACAGCCACGAAATCGGGCCTGCAGGCTGCGGGCAGGTGCTTTCGGCGGCCAACACGATTCCTGCGAACTTGGCTTACTTTGTTGTAAATGAAAGTTCGAAGGGGCCCCACAGGATAATTAGAAAGGAAAGGGAGAAGCTAATCTCCTCGATAGGCGAGCGATTTGGGCCAGGGATAGCTGTCCATGTAGACTTGTTAAATTAAATTGCTGCTGCTTACACACGGCTTATGAAACCCGCGCTATTAATAATTTTCTACCAACCACCAAAAATAAAAGAGGACCGAGTGTAATTCATTCATTTACAAGCGGAATTAACATGTTCCAATAACTTTTATGAATAATGCTCACTCCAGATGCTCTCCGTCCCCTGGGCTGTGTGACACTTACACTCCGCAGAAATTCCCTCCATTTTGGCAGCCAAACAAAACATAATAAATTAAGTCATTTAACATAATTTCGCTACCAGCAGAGGGACAGAAATTGGTAACACAACGCAGCAACAGCTGCTAAACGAGGGGACGCTTGTGCCAAATGCGAATGCAAAACGCGGATGCAGATACTCGCACTCGCAGATACAGATACTCACCCGGACAAGGGAGCGGCGTGTGGGTGCAATCAACAACTGCAATGGGATCGACAGAGGGGATATATATGTATGAATACACTTAGAAAAATACCAAATATCAAAAGGTAACTTGTATATTGATTAGTATTGAACTATCTCCCTGAGCAAAAACTATGCCTATGTTCTTTGATGTTGAGATATGTATAAACTACCAGAAATTAAATTGCATTCAAATTGCTAATTGCCATAGAACTTTTCCCTCAGTGTCCCCAGTACACTGAGGTAATTTACGGCCCGCTGACGATCCGGAGAGTCCCAACTGAATAGCGCAACTAATTTTGAAAAGGCCGGCAAACAAAGCGTGCAATAAACGATGTCCACTTAGGAGGACAATGGACTGCCGGCGGGGGCGTGGTATCGGCGCGGCGTAGGAGATTGAGATATCCCAGAAGTCATCGCCGTTCGAGTCAAGGAGTCGTCGTCGGGCCAATAAAACAGCCGGGCTGGCTGCCTTTAATTAATGGAATTGCAATGACTCGGAGGTGTCGCCTTATCCGCTCTCGGGATCTCTGCGCACTCTCCCAGTGTCAGCTCCTCCAAGGAGTCGCAGGCAGCTGCTCCTCGATGGCTGACAAATTTATAACAAATATTCACGCGTGCTTTGGCAGGCAGTCCTTTGTCCAATTATCGTCTTACAATTGCCACCGAAGGATCTCTTTTGATTTCCCCCGAAGCGTCAAGAGTCCTGCTTTGTGTGCGATTCCCTGAAAGGTAGAACCCAAAGGGCAATCGAATGGAAGACGGCAATATGGGATGGCGGTTTAGCACATTTTTGTGCCGAGTCAACAACAACAGGACAATAAATGCACAATAAGGAATACAATGGGGGAAAACACAAGGACAATTAAATTAAATCGAAATTTTCAAACTCAATTGGTAGTGCGCTATTGTCCCCTCCCGGGGGTTGGTTCTGCGGAATTTAAAGCGTCAAATGTACTAAGTCACAACAAGCCAATAGAAAATAAACCGAAAATAAAGGGATTTACCGCAGAGCCAGGAAAAAAAGAAAAAACAAAACAAAAAAAACACAAAACAACAATGTTCCAAAATTGATTTGCACGCCTCGACTTTGCAACCGAACTGAAAATAATGAAAAAAAAAAGAAATGGCTAAGTAAGTGCCGCTAAAACTGCCGGCCGAAGCGTTAATTTCATTTCGGCCAACTCCGGCGCGACTTTAACTGGTTTGCCTCCTCCTGCCGGCCCGGACTCCGCCGGCTATCGGCTGGAAATTCAGCGAAATCTCGCGATAAAATGCATAACAACTTCATTCACAGCGGGCGACGCCATAAAAGTGTTTTAAATCGTGTTAATAATTTTGTGCAGCATATTTGCCTTCCACAGCGAGCCCCGAATTGAGAAAAGTCCTGCTGTGCCTGGCACGTCATCCACATCCATTCAGCCGCCGAAGCGGATACATTCAGAGAATTAGCATACATAGTATAGGCATTGTACTAAAAATACTCACTACAACAAGCTTAAGGCCATTTGCTTTCCTAAATAGATCATAGGTGATCAAATCAAAGGAAAATATTATTGCATAAACATTTGTTTGTAATAACAAATATTTTAAATTTCTAAAGAAATGAATATTAATGCAGTTGTAGAACCCTGAATATTAATAAATAATAAAATTAATAGGAAAATATTATTCAATTATTATTTTAAGATATTCAAATGTTTGTTAGTTAATCAATTTTGCAAAAATTAAAACATATTATGTGTGGAAGTATAAAGCTTAAAAATATCAATCGGAAAACATTTCTTTGTTAGTTTTTAACAAGTAATCATGTCTGCACACTAAATTAAATATTTTAAAATGTTTATTTGTTTTAATTACACAATAATTGGAAGCCGAAATCATTATCTGTACATCTATCAATATAATCATAATCATCTTTTGCTGACCTGCTCCCACATTTAAAAAATGCCCCTAATAGTTTCCTGTGCATCTCACAGCCTCCCCGGATGCCCAATCCCATCCCGCTTCGCATGTCTCTCTGGTCATATTGCACTTTGAATTTCCAGAGATATTTGTGTGCAAATTTCTTTATTTTTTATTATTTTTAGCTGCAGGGCCAGAGTCCGCCCGGACCTTGGCGTGGCCTATTCACACCTGCAGTCTTAAAATAAATTGGGCCTGCTGAAATGTATCTGCAGGCTGCTCGATCTCCATCACGTGAGCGATGCAATTAATTATAATTTGTCGTTAATAAACAGCCAAAAAACATTGGCTTGTCCGAGAAATGCTTTTTTCCCTGCTTTCCGTATGAACGGATTGTTGCGCATTGCGTGATATCACCGGAATATATCCGTTTATGTATCTGAGTGCCTTTTGAGGTTTTGGGTTTTTGTGTTCAGGGTGCGGACATCTTGATGGACAATAATTTGACTTGTTAAGTGTTTCTTTTTAGGGTTTCATTCGAAATTAAGCGTTTGTGGATGGAGAAAGCAAGGGGTATGCAGAGAAGACTAAAGAAACTTTATGATTGCCAAAATTCATTTTAATTTCAGTATTTAGGTAACAAAAGAATTATTTTAATAATAACTTTGCTTATTTGTAGTTAATAAAACCATCGTGTCGGTATCGAATCTAGCTGCTGATCTCTCTATTTGTGCCCAGTGCCCAGCTGACCCGCCAATAGACCCATCTCTTGGCCAGTCTGTGGCTGCCATTCATCTTGGCTTCTCGCCACCCCAACAATTTGCTTAAATTCGAGCTGGAACTCCCGATTTCCTCCTCCTCCTCCTCATCTGCCTCGCTGGCAATAAAAAGTGCAATAACTCGGCTCACCCGGCTCAGAATTTGGGGCTGTGCACACAGCCCGATAAATATATTCGCCATAATGAAGGCCTGGGACTCTGAGAGCCTGGCCTAGGAATATTTATGAGCACATAATGTGATAATAAGCATGCGCTGATATCCTGCGGAACGGCCTCTCCAAGTTCAAATGTTAAGGCGCTTTTCGTGTTCCCGCTCAATTGCTCAATTATTAGGTGAGGCGAGCGGAAAAAGTCGAAAATTATACACCCGGCATTAGGCGAGTGAAATAAAAGTCCATTACAAATGGAATCAACAACTCATTGCTCATCGGTTCCAGGGGCAGGCCTTCCTATGGCTGAGAAAGCGAGAAAGGAAGTGGGTTTGGCGAAAGCCGATCTTTGCATACTCTATACAATGTACAAATAGTTGGATTTAAAAAAATAATATATTTAATAATATAAATATAATATATTTCCTTACTGGGTACTGTTTTCCGCTTGTCCGTTGGTTTGGAATATATTTTATCGCTTAGAAAAATAGTACAACAAGTTTAATATTAATATTTTTATATAACAAACCAATTTTTAATTTAAAATACAATGAAAATAAGTAAAGTAATCTACATCTTTCAAGAGTCTAGCCTAAGTAGTAATACCCTCCCAAAGACAAGTGAAAAAGTCCCAAAAGAGGCAACACTATTATCAAGACCCCTATTCCCCGAACCGAACCGAACCGACCCTCGCCGCACCGAACTCCTCCTCGGAATCCGTATCTCCCCGATAAGAGGCAATTTCTCGACTCGGTCTCGAATCTCGGTCTCGGTCTCGATTCTCCGAGTGGAGCCCATTAAAATATGATAAATTGCGTCGATTCTGTGCAGTTGATTCTAACAAGACAATTTAACAAGCGTAATTTAATATTTGACAGAGCGAAGAGTGGCGCTGCCGCCCGGTCGGCCGTCCCGCTCTAACCACAAAATGGAAAAACGACCATGAAAATGATGTAAAGTCGATGGTTGTGGCTGGAAATCTATCTCACCCTGGGGAACACTTAAGTGCCAACCGAAAAATTGCCCGGGTCGGACTTCAAGTGAGGCGCTGACTTCATCCGTTAATCTCGGATGGTGGTGGATGTGGATGGGAATCGACTTGGCCTAGGATGGGATGGGAAGTGGCAACATGGGCAGGAGGGCAGGAGGGCACTTCGCCTTCGGGGAGTGGGAACCAGCCAGAAACAGAACCACACTCGTTCCGGGGGTTGATGTTAAGCATTATAAATTAAATGGGTCGCGGAGATAAGGTAATTGGGGTGAAATGCGAACATGAAGCTGGAATTCGGGACCGGATCGGCATGGGGATGGGTGAGAGATGGACTGGCGTGGGTCTCCGGATGAGTGGCGATGTCTCCCCGGCACTGGGCTGCCTTAATCGAATGATTTATTCACCGTTTGCATGAGACGTTGGCCAAGTCGCTTAGCCAAATTAAGCAATTACCGCTCAGAAACCGAAAAAATCAAAAGCCCATCACATTAAATTGTTATTTTTAGAGTTAATTACCGTTCGAACCGGCTAATTAACCTGATCCACATAAAGCCAAAGCCGGCGGCTGCAACAGCGGCCAAAACGAAACCCAAGACTAATTGGCCACAAATCGAGATTGACTTTAATTAATTAAGCCAGAGCGGAGTTAGTCGCAGCGTTTGATTGAGCTGAGTAAATAAATCTCGTTTGGAAACGTGATCGCAGGGGGAAGGTTAAAGCTGAAAAATCGATGGCTGCACAGGAATAAATCAGGAGTTGGTTTGGATTAATTAAAAATTATACATTTTAGTCAAATGTGAAAATGATGAAGACACAAGATAGAAACACATAAATACACAGTTTAGTTCCGTATCTTATCCATCATCTTCATATCCTCCGGGTTCCAGTTAGTTAATATCAACTCTTTTTCTTCCAGTGCATTCGTTTGTATATGTTCCCCTAATTAAATCTAAAAAGCCAATCAACAACTCCACTGGCAGTCAAAAAACAAACAAATCACTTGAAACAATGTCCGCAATTAGCCGGGCATTATTTCGGGAATTAAGCGAAAGAAACCGCAGACTCAATGCAGACTCCGTAGACTTTGGACCCCACGCCACGAGGGGATTAGGATAAGGAGGAGCACTCCACACTCAAAACTCCACTCTCCAGTTGACAGATAAGAGTTCAGCGAACCCCAAATGCCTTAGGAGCTGCCACGGCCAATGGGCAGACTCCGCTTAATGGCTGCCATATCGGGCAATTATTTTCAAATTGTCTCGTTAGTTGGGAGGCAGCGCCGCAATTACCATCAGTTTCTGTTGAGGAGTCCCACACATACATATGTAAAGACATATATATATATACATAAGTGCGGAGTTACGCTTCAATAAATACACGCAGAGAGCCACAGAGCGATTCCAGGGCAGAGAACACAGGAAGTGCGCACTTAAGTAGACTTTGAATAGTTTCTAATTAACGGCGTAACGGGGTTGACGGATCGGCTGGGATCCGAATATGGATGGAGGGCAGGGAAGTGACTGAATAACTGACTAACTGGCATACGCACAAAAGCCAGTTAATGGCAACCGACGAGAGGGGTGGCACAATAAGAGAGGGGTACAAGGGAAGTCCATCTAAAAGGGTTCCGAGAGTGGTCCTGGGAATTCATTTTATTCTGTAAATTTTCATAGCACTGTTAAGTATTATTTTAGGTATTCCACAAATATTAATATTATTTAAATAGCTCTTAAAAATATAAGAGAAAAGTGTGCTACCGCCTGGCGTGACACTTACAAATGAACAAAACGAATCATAAAATCACAACAACTTTCCCAGCACAGATGCTCCTCTCGAAATCATCCGATCAATAACATTTAATAATACCAAAATATACAAGTCCTATTAGCCGGTGATATGCTCTTTGTAGTGAGAAGAATGCCCTCGTGACTTATGCAAATTGCTGCCGGAATTTGTGCGTTTAAAAAACCGTTTTCTATCTGGGTGGCTCGGCCACGGTATCCGGAGATCTCGAGATCATGGCTCGCCCCACACGACGGCTGCCGTAAGCCGCCTTTCTTGTGGAAATTCTTTAAAAAGCCATTATCGAGGCTTAACTATTGGGGAGATGGGGCAAACTACGGCGACTGGGGGACATTTTCTCTGCTGAATAGAGGCTACTGTGTGTGTTGGCCAGGGAATCATCGATGGATCCGAATCTGCATTCAAATTGAAGTGCTATCTCAGGCCCATAAATTTTCGGCTGCCTTAATGAAAGTGTTAGAAATGGGCTGTTTCACCTGGGAGAAGGGGAGGCTTACAGGTAATAATACCAGAGCGGAGTTCGAAAAACCAATTCAGAGCCGGGCCGGCAGTGGCGGCGGCTCGTCATAAGCCGTTCGTGTGATTTATAGCGAAATTATAACGCATTAAAATCAAAATATATAACACGCCAACCACGACCAGCTCGGGACTCGGCCGGCGGAGGCAGCAAACTAGTTTCTGACATTTTAATAAATCGATTGGCGGACAACAACGGAGCGGATCGGCGACAATATCTTAAGCCGATAATATTATTAACTCTGTGAGTTAAATCGAACGTTTTGTATGTTTTGAAGTCGTTTATCAGGCGCTTAAGTCGTCCCGTGTCTGTCTTTCTATTTCAATGTCTGGCTAACAGCTTCCGACATTCCTGTAAGCCCAACTTGGAGGTCTATGTACCATTACATAACAGTTTCTTTTATTGTTTATGGGAGGAGTTATTATTATTTATGTTTCAGAGTAGTTAGTACTTCGAGAACTTGGATCGAACAACGTTTATTTAACGCAACCTATTTACCTCCAGCCTGTCTCTTTATAATTACAGTTTTCCCCTCTCTCGTCGTGATTTCGGTTAATTACCCTAGGATTTAATGGGAACTGGTAGATTGGTGGGATGGTCCTCCGTAATGAGACCTCGAGGCCTCGTGCAATTATTAAATGAGTGCCAAAGCGAGCACTTGGCGCGCATAAATCAGAAGCTGACATTTTTTTCCTCAGACAGTTATCTAAACGCTTGCGTAAGCATATAACCAGATAAACAGATGCCCAGATAGCCAGATACTCGGCATCAGATGAGCAGCACTCCTTCCAGTAACCCGAATGTTCAAATTGGGCCACGCCCCCGGGAAGCTTACTCGCACTCGCACTTGTAACTGGAAGCGGAGATAATCGGCTTGCTCTCTGCTTGTGAGGCTGCGCAATGGAAGGAAAGAGACAGCGGCTTACACCTATACTTACTATATACAACTCTCTCCTATATACGCGTGCAGGCTTTAAATATACCTCAGTAATTGAGGGCTCTTAAATATGTGCTTATTTTAGCTGATAATGGAATAATTTCGCAACGTTTTTGCTGCCTGCACAAGCGGTTAACTAATGAATTGTTAGCAGGGCAAAAATCACATTTTGAAATGGGTTATTTTTAATGAGAGCGGGGAAATCCCCTTAAATGTAGAGGAAACCAGCGGAAGGCTGGCTAAAAAATTTCCGGCAATTTCAAAACAACAAACTAATTAGTAATGCAACTATTTGTTTCAATTATATTAGTGCCTCAGGCTATATACATAACCAGAACCAATTTCTATATCTTTTAAGTACTCCACATATAAGTAATGCCTCTATTTCCACTCCTACCCCAGCAGTCGTCGTAAATGTAATACCCATGGGCAATGCTAATTTGGAACGACGCTCTCTCCGCCCGATCGATGGCCGTGTATTTATGAGCCCTGAAATTGTATTTTTAATTGGGCATAAAATTTAAATATCCTTTCAAGTGCTCGAAGGACACACGCACGCTGGCACGCAGGCACTTGAGAACCGCGTCGCATTTCCATATGCATTTTCCCCTTAGGTTTGATTGGCATGACAAAGGACGCATAATTACGCAAGGTCAGGGAGCCGGATTCCAGAATCTCGGCTCTCGGTTACATGTGTTTTCGGAGCTACTTGTTCTTCAGCCACTTGAGACCCGTGGACCACACATGAGCGCAGCCGTGAAGTGATAAACCCAATTGGTCCAGAGCCTACGGGCTCGTTAAATTAAATACTTAATGTAGTGCTCCGGTCCGGACTTCGACAATGGCATTTTTCTCATGTCGTCATTGGGTTTAATGGCACATTAAGCATACGCCTCGTTGCCGCTGGCTTGGAATTCGCCCAACTTTTATGATATGCCCATCGCCTAGTCATCTAATTTACATAACTTTGAGGGGGAAAACAATAAACATTTCCAATATATAAAACTCGGACCAGAACAATGGACACACCAGCCGGGTGAGAGCTGCAGAGCAATGAAATCCGTTTTTGGACGAGTTTTCGGAGGGTTTTTGGGAACGCGTTTCAGAGCTGTCAACTCGGCGGAACCAATTTTGTTAATGATGGGCCATATAAACTGAAATTAACTAAAATTGTTATAAAACACAACTTTATTGCCTTGATTTTGGAATTTGCCTTGGGCAGCGTGCTTTTTGTATAACTCCTCTCGTGGAATTTTCGAGTTGGATCTTGCATTTTCAGCTATGTATTTTTCGTTTTCGGTTTCTGTTTCTCCGTCGAATTGGAAATACGATCTGCACTTTGCCACTCACAATGGCCGCCTAATGACAGGAAATTAATTCCGAAGGCTTCTCCTTCGGGGCGCTCTATTGTGCAGAACTGGCCCATAAATCAATATAATATTATTTTCATATAGCATTTAGCTAAACGCTTTTTGGGCGTGGGCGCTGGGCGCTGGCACTCGGCTGGCATTGTTCCGAGTCGAGGCATTCGTGTGGTTTCCATAAATCATCATAATTATGCTTCAACGGTTTCGGTAGACCGTATAAAATTATACGAATGGGTGGGGCCGCCGCTGTCGAGATCGCGCTAAAATTAGCACAAAGAAAGAGTTGATTTAGGGGGCGCACAAGAGGTATTCTTATTTGGAAGAGGTTTCACTTCGAACGGTTCTTGAACTTACTGCCGAAAATAAATAAATCGGCTTGCACTTTTTGTAGAAACTTATTTTAATTAAACTCCGCTGCAGATAGAAATTGGATCATTAAATAACGATCCATTTTGGTCAAATGAATATACATATAAGCTAACGGGAGATATACAAAAATATGTATATTTAAGCATAACATATAATTATTTGGCTTTGATAAAATTTCAAAAAACATTAGTAGTAAAGACTCCTTCACTAATATATAATTATACCCTGCAAGGGTATAAAAAAAAGGTTTAGAACGGGTAACTACTACTACTACTAACTTAAGATAAGCTAAAATATAATACTTTGAAGCTTAAGTGTGAATCCGCACATATTTGCGAGTGCAGCTCTGAATGTAATACCGAATACGAGCTTACCTCCCCGGCAGCGTTTTTAGCCAAAAGCTCCCCTGCGGCATCAACCCTTCAATCATCCCAGGGCGGGAAGGAATGAGTATTCCAACTCCCTAAAGTGTCGCAAATGCCCAACGACAGCTAAACAAACATTAGTCACAAAATTGCCTGCCGACAGCGAAATGAACAATATCTATATGCCATAAATATCCTTGGGATGTCTGTTCAGCCCGCAACCCCCAAGCCTGGCACTGGGTCTGGATCTCCCCCCATCCCGAGTCGCAATTGTGCCGGGGACCCATGACGACCCCGGCTGTTTACTTTCAAAACCGTTTGCCATGCGTAAATGACAAACGATTTTGTGAAATTATTATTGCCATTGTCATCATCGCCGCAGCCACCCACCCTCGAACTTCATCAGCTAAGGTCCTGCGCCTGCCAGCCTCCATCATCATCATCATCGAGGGGGACGGGCAATCTCCCAGCTCCCTGCTCCCGGTCTCAATCCGTGAACGAATACGAATCCTGTTAGCCAGCCAGCCCCTCGCACTTTGCGCTGCTCAATTTGGCAAACAGTCAGCCGTTGACATTATCCTTCCGCCGGCATGCTGCTGAAAACCAATAAGCCACCAGCGCCAGAGAAACCCTCATCCAACCTAAGGACAGTGGGTCGAAACTGACTAGTTGGGAGTATTTACATTAAAAGAAAATATTATAGAAATTGGAAAGCTGGCTTTAAATAAATTTTGTGTTTTACAAAATGTTTTAAACTTATTTTTTTTATTTATTCCACACAAGAATTTGGGTTTCTTTACCCAAGAGCACTGTGCCTTCATCGGGCGACTAAATCCCACAGCAATTGCTGCTGGCAATGTGCACTAATCGGAGAGCACACTCACCAATTTCCACTCCCCCTCCCGCACACCCAATCCCCGCAGCCGAGAGCCATCGTATCCTGGATTTTCAGCGTTACACGAGTTTCCGGCTCGTCCTCCCTCGTAGTGTATTTATTTTATAACATTGCCAATCAAGATGGCTGCGCAAACATAATCGCAGACAGGGACAGACAGAGAGAGAAAGAGAGAGAGAGAAAGGGAGAGCAGGAGCAGGACCTTTATCCCGGCCACATAACGTGCTTTTTTTTTGCATATGACTCCCTGCCCTGCCAGCTTCCTGGTTAAAGGATCAATAACACTTTTGCCTCAATTCCGGCTGCCAGGATCCGCTGCTCGCATTCCCCATCCTTGTTGTTTGTTTATTTGTTTTGCAAGCAATTTCAGCAGCCTTCCTTTCTCTCTCCGCTGCCCCCTTGAGTGTGTGCATTATCCTGTGTGTATCCACATGCATGCTGCTGTGTCCTTTTCAATTTGCTCAATGATTCGCAAGCAAATTGATTCCCATTCAATTCCGCGTCGTTTCGCATCCGACAATTTCGATTTTTATTGGTTTTTTTCTTGCTTGCTCATCTATCCTATGGCCGTCCCGCTCATGCGCCATTTTGTCGATAGGGTCCTGTGAATGTCCCTGTCTCCGCAACGTTTGCGAAAATATAATAAAATTGTAAATTGGTTTTTGTTCGTTTATTGTTGTGTATATTGTTACTGATATCGTTATTGGTTTGGGTTTGGTTTTGGGGTTTTTCATAGGCTCCGCTTTCGGTTCAATTTGTCGTCGTCGTCCTTTTTCGGTCTCGTCCCTTATCGCTTGGGCCATTTTGCGATTGGGCTCTGGGGTGGACATAAAATAAATTAATTGGAAACTCAATTCGAGTGTTATGTATGTAAATTTATTAAATTGAAATCAATTTTGTTGTCTGATTTGGCCTTTTGCGAGGGCCGAAAGGGGTTTGCGGGATTTCCTTAATTCTATATATTTTATATCAACACCTGGGACCTGCGTTGCGCAGCTTTCAGCTTCTCAGCTCTGAACTTTCTCACTCGGGCTAATCACATACGAATTGCCGCGCTTCCAACTTAGTAGGATCATAAATATCCCTGGCGAATCTTTACAACTCGACCGCGCTTCGGCTTCCTATGAAAAACCGACTTCCTACCCAGAGACTGGCTTAAATAAAATAAAGTAAAACAAGAAGAGGGAGAAAAAGGCAAAGAATGTTTGTCACAATACATCAAATGGCCGCGAAATGACACAAAACATGAACGCGTCACTTTCCATCACTATCACTCCAAAGTGCCAGGCCGACTGTGCTTCTAACTGCGGCTAACAAGCAGCTCGCCACTCGGCGGAGTCCAGGTCTTGGCCCGAATCCCAACCGGACGACAGTCAGTCTGATAGGTCCAGCCGGGAGCCCGAGAGTCCCACTCCCCTCCTCAGTTCGGAGTCAGCGCGAGATTAACTGCGCGCATGCGCAACTATTTGCGCACATTTTAAATGGGGCCGTCGCTCGCACAATGCTCTCTGGTCTGCTCCGACTCCGATCTGCAGGGACAATGCACCTTGGAGATCCAGTCACAGGGGGTGGAGAGTGAGAGGCGCGATCTGGTGACACTCTGCGGACGGATCCAACGTCGTCGCTGGGTCTGGCCCGGCAGCCTTAATCCGCCGAGCAATGCGACAACAGTCGCAGTCACAGCCACTGCCATGATGATGATGATGATGACGATCTGGGCGATTATTTGTACCTGGGCTTATAGGCCTCTAGAGATGGCAGCGTGACTCACATGCTGAAAAGGGTAATCGTAAATTTTTTTCTTTTTCGTTTTGGGCCAAATCAAACGATTTCGTTTTTAGCTGCTCCGGTGGACTTATCGACCTACATATTACAAAACGAAAAATCTTGTTGAGAACGGAAAAAATTTGTTGGTCAAAACTGAGGTGGGGTCAAAAATAAATTTCTTTAAAAAATAACTACGTGCCAGAACGATCTTGTGGTGGTGTGGAATAAACATCAATAGACCACTGAGTAAACTATTTTTTTCCTT